>JAVQKG010332656.1:0-15672 GCA_036025885.1 Hypseleotris bucephala | reverse complement strand
GAGTGAGCGCGCGGAGTGAAAAACGAGCGCCTCAAAAGAGATTACAAATATATATATATATATATATATATATATATATATATATATATCCGAGTCCTGATCGGGGGGGGTAACGACCGATTTCGATCGAGTCTGGAACCACGTGATCGGATCCGATTTCCGATCACGTGATTGGATCGGTGCATCTCTACTAAACAGCAATGTAGATCTCATGTTGGGATAAGACATTGGTAATATTTGTATCATATATGGCCCTATTACAGCAAACAGCCACTAAAGATTGAAACAATTTTAATAATGCATGCGTTATTTGACCATAAACTGTTTGGTTTTGGCCTGGATCACATCTGAATTGAACTTGAACGAAACAAGTGAATCAGCTTTACCGCCTTTGCAAACAGACAAGTCAAGGGGATTATAGCAAGATGAAAGCAAGAGGATAAAAAACAGTGATACTCTTTACAAATCCCTTTTCTTAATGTCTTGGTACAGTTTGGTGTGTAAGTTAAGTAAATACTCAAAGGACATATGCAACAAAGTTTAATCCTAATTAGCATTCAGAATTTGCACTAGAATTTGTGACAGTGCTTGTCTGAAGGGTTTTTTTCTGTGATACCATAAATGAAAAGCCCTAATGAGTGTTGTAATCTTGTTTTTGGAGGTGTTAAATTAACATTTCAGAATCAAAAATAATACTGGAAATAAATATCTACTCATGTAGTTCCCAGATTCAAATTGTAAATCTTCTTGTTCAGACATAAATCCTCTATCCAGATCTTTTAGGCCTCCCTGGTTGTCCTGGTTTAGTCCTTAGTTTACTTTTTCCCCATTAAATAGCTTTATTATTTAAAGCATAAAAGTTAGCCATACAGTTATGTTATAATAAGAAGTGTTATTTTTTATTTTTCAAAATTCAACATAAAGGATAGTATATTTTTGTCAGTTTAAACCTGCATTTGTTGAGTATCCATTGGTGAGTGTTCAATCATTCATCAAAGGGCTCATATGAAAAAGGTAGAGATCTTGTACAGGTTCAGATATAGCACAAAGCTCACGTGGTATATTAAACTACATGTATTATTTTAAATATGTGAACTCAACAACTGTTTCTATGTAATCCTGATTTTCTAGTGGAAACCAGCAGGAGGTAGCCCTTATGGTTCTAACTAAAGAACACTCCAAGATACAGTAACTGTAAAGGTCATATTGTTAATGGTTTTTTAAAAATCTCTATAGAAAAATAACGAATAATGAATAATCCACAGTTATTACCAACGCCAGGAGGTAGTGTGATCGGGTCTGCTGCCGTGTGTGTGTCTGTTAGCAAGATTACGCAAAAACGATGTTGGGAGTGATTGGGATTTGGGTTTACGATTTTTTAAAATAATTTCCCATTCTCAGCCCTGGTGCTGCATCTAATCCACACCTCCGGCATTGTAAAGTCTGACACTTATCTTCTGCTGACTTTACTACAAATATGTACACAACAAAGCACTAGAGAGAACAGACCTACAACAAGGCAGCTCAAAAAAGTAAGAAAAGTCACTTGGCAAGATTGAACCCTCCCTACATTACTGCTTCATTACAGACCTCCACCACATATTGTCTGTGTGTGGTTAGTACACATTGTCAGCTGTGAATGTTTAATGTAACCCTTTCCTGTATTTCCTGCAATAAATCTTGTACTTTACTAATCATTTACACGGACAGAACTAAACATAACTACTATTTGATAGAATCTCAATTCAACTATTTTGAAATAAATGACTTTTAAAAGGAAATTTCACAAAACCCTTTTACATGTGCATAGGAGAAATTAGCTGTTCTGGCATTGGTCTGCACCCTCCGAGTGCTTTCTAGTTGAGCTTGTGTTACAATTACACAAAATCATTCATCAAGAGCTGAACAACTGGCAGACAAGCACTATTTATTAAGGATAAATATCTCAACAGAAATGACTCATTACACCTGGTCCAGGAGTGAGGGAGACTACTGATGGAGTATGAAAGTGAATTCATGTCAGGGTAAACAATGGACCAGAGAATAGTAAAAGAACAATCTTGACTGTGAATCAGGTTCAGTAACTCACACTGGAGAAATCCTTAATAATTGTCACTCATTGTTGAGAATTGGAAGCAGAAAATAACCAATTCCAAACACGCCCACACATCATTTTTACAAAGCAGCAGGTGCACCATAAAAATACTTAGAGACACACTGGCCACACATCCTGACAGCGAGCGTGCCTCTGCATCTTAATTCTACTTTTAATGATCAACCTATATCTAACTAAGCATAAAGTGTTTGCCACACGACGTCACTCTGAAATACAGAAGACAAATGCATATTTCTGAAACATACTGTTTTTCTCCGCGACTGCTTTGTTTACACTAGAAGCCGTGCAGCTAAGAGAAGAAGCTAAATCAAGAGAAACCACCTGAGACCTCTCGTGGAGAAGGCTGAGTGCTCCCATTCTAAAATACAACAATTGAACAGCGCTCAGCATCCCCGTTCAATTAGACGCAGACACACACAGAAAACAGAATTAATTCATCTTTATCTGCACAATATCATATGATTTTGCACAAGAGTCTGTATAATTAGTGAGCGTAATAAATAGCTAATTTGCTATGATAGACTGTAGGACGCTTCAGACTTTAGTTGCTGTTCTCAAAAGAGTGGTGCTAGAAGAGGGGGCAGTGCTTATTTTTAATTCATGAATTGTAGTAGTCACATATAAAGCTAACGATTCCAAATAATGACATGTAAACTTTCAAACCGGCAAAAAGGATCATAAATTCAGACTTTAGAAACCTTCTGGGATCCATTTTAATGAGGGCAATTATCCATATTACAATTATTGTTTTATAGATATACTCTGGGTAAATACAAATTAGCTCAAATTGACTAAAGGCAATAGTTTGTGTGAAAATAATACAAGACTGCCATGTGTCAGTGTTTCCACAGTTGGAGCTGTGACTGATGCACGTCTAATGATTTTATTGCTAACAACCCGCTGGCATACACACACTGTTAACACCGAAGTGTAGCCTGCGACATTCACAGCTGAGAGTGTTAACACGTGTAAACTTTTTTAAACTTTAAATTTAACTGCTTAACTGAAGCTAAACACTATAAAGAAGGTAATTTAAATTAAAAAAAAAACATTCAGTCTCATGAGTCTGAAACTAGAGAGTGCCCAAGGTAACACTATAGCACCCCTCTGTATGGGAGCTGCTACTAATATGTAATAATGCATATTCTTGTAAGTTTGTCTAATTTGTAATTTTGTTTTTGGTAAAAAAGATACTATACAGTATGTACTTCTCATATGTTCTACACGTACACTGAAGACCAACCAGGTCATCCAGCTCCAGAATTGAACCCATAATCTCTTTGCTCTGAGCCATTAGAACTACTGTAACTATTAACTGGGCGTCTACTAGTGTTGAAAATGCTGCATTTGTTATTGTATAATGTGTAAATATTCCAATATTTTGTTTGCTATTGTTGAAGTAATATGCATTTGTACATCCTGTTCACATGGCGTATTACTGTGGCGGTGGATGTCTCACTGTCCATCGCAGTAATGCTGTCACTTTTGTGAAATCTGACCTTGTGTAAATAAAACTGATTATTTTCCGTTGTAATTGAATACATTACCGCCAAACACCTCACCTTGAGTGAAGGTGAACTGTTATTGGACTTTTAACAGAGGGACAGGGTAAACAAGTTCTTCGCTCCAAGGTGAACAGTTTCAAAATTCAACATCCTGGTGCCTTACCACATGCTATGAACTAGCATAAACAGAATGAGGGATGAAGCTGGGCATGACTGGACTGTGGTGAATATACTGCCTCCCTTTGACATTTACGACAAGGCAATCAGAGCCAGGCCAGGCTGGTAAACATAAACACGCTGTTTACCCAGGGCTGTTCTTATCACATGATGGTTTGAGCAAACAGGAGCAGGGATAGGAGCCAAAGACAGCAGGCGGTTAGCTATACTGTATACTACACTGCATCCACCATCTGCGTGATATAAATGATATAATGCACACGTACAAGACATTGAAAAGTCATATTGGTAATATACATAGTGTCATGGTTAAATCTGATACCTTTCCTTTCACACCAATGACATGCTTCCTGACATAAGCCACTACAGTACAAAAGAGCTCATTTAGTTTTACAAAATAATCTAAAACAAGCCTTTTGCAGATGTTCTTGTTGAACAATATTTTACAAGGCATACACTCAACACCTTATAAACACTTCTAAAGACCATATTTCTTTATTAACTCATGACCAAGATTCATCTTTTGTCAAGCGACCCATTTCCCATTACCTGTCTGTATTTTTGCTTAAGTATTCTAAATGCCTGAGAGTTGTGACCCTTAATAAAGCCAGCATCCATCGTGTTTGTGCCATTTTAGAGCTAGGGTCCGATCGATAAGATGTAATTTAAGGAGGGGCATTATTCTAAAACAGAGCACAGGCCCAGTGATGAAGCGGCCTGCTGTATACTAGCTCTAATGCACCCACCACAAGAGAGAGAGTGAAAGGGAGGGAGGGCTCATGTCCTGGATCCCATCAACCCCCAGCCTCTATTACATCCTCAGAGAAGTCAATACTGGGCTCTGACCGCCAGTCACTCACTCTCAGGTTGCACTAAGGCACGGCAAGAATACGAATGAGAAAGGAAATCTGCGCACTGCATCCAACGCATCCACACCTTTTTTCTCCTCAGCGGGAACCACTTCTTCTACCTCCCACGAAATTGGTCTATCGCTTAAAAAAAAGAAAGAAAGAAAGTCCTCAGATGAAAAATAGACTTGCATAAATACACCCACTGACCACTTTATTAGGTACACTGGTGTAGTTAGTTGGTTGCCACTAACTACTATAAATATGTGCAGATAGATGTTGAATGATTTTAAATGAGATGATTGGTTTGATTACACTAGCTAATCAACTGAGATATTCACACACAACTAACTTTAAAGTTTAGGGTACAGCGTAGGAGTGGGATATATGGTAAAAAATATAGTATCACAATTTATTAAGCCAAGTTCAAGATTTCAATTTTATCCCAATTTTAGTTGGTTTGTTTGTCTTACACAGAAGACTGTTGCTACATTTGCTACAGATTCATTGTACCTCATCCAATGAAGAGTATAACATTTAATACTGTTTTTAATACAAATTTTCCTTTGAATATTGCAATTGTTCCAGTAAAAAACTGACGAAGAGCAGGCCATAAATGAATCCACTGCATCACGATTCAACAATCTTCCCAGATTAGCTCAATCTTCAACAAAAACATTCAGGGGCCACTTTATAAAATCCAAGGTCTACCTAATATAGTGGCTAATTAATGCTGAGTGTATTTGTGCATGCAGTGTTTGTAATCCTATGGTAATTTCAGATTAGTACGTCTAATAAAGGATTATCTTTTCACATCTAAAAAATAGATGTAATATTTTGGTGTTAAAAGGGTTTTTACAGCAAACAAATCATTAATCCCAGCATTTGTTTACTGTAGGTGTGCGGCACATAAATAAGTGAACAGTATAAAGGTTGGGAGGCACTGATAATACACTACACATGGAAAATGGCCTTTGATGTACTGTAAGATGAAATATTTTTAAAACTAGCAAAAGCAAATAAAAAGCATCTCTGTTCAATTCTGGCAGGTGATGAAGACAAGCGATCAAGTTAATATTGTAGATAGAGGGAACGGAGTTAAAAGAGGATGGGATATGTTGAATTTTTCATGCATAGTTGTTTTTTTTTCCACCGAGAGAACCACAACACAGGGGCTTGATCAAACTGACATGTGCTACAGCGATGGTCTCTTCAAAAATGTCCATCTCTTTCTCAGTCTTCTATTTATTTCTGGAGGGACACTCATATTCTGAGACTTAACCCTGCACCGAAGTGGACCTCAAATACCACATAAGATATTTAGGTGCTTCAATAAAAAAGAAACACATTCTGTCAATCAAATATAGAAGATGTGTCATTTTTCTATTCAAGCCATGATTAAGTTATTGTTTTTGTTGTGGGGTAAAAAGAAAGAAGTTTTAAGAAGAAGCATGACAGTGTTTAAAATGGTTTTAAAACAGCTGATAATTTGCGTGCATATACATGGTTTAATTTTGACCAGGCAAAAACTTGTTTTAATTAAAAAAGCAGTGTAAATAAGGTGTAAATCACTTTTCTATAGTGTTATGTATATACTATATGTTTTACTCTTTTATATTTTTTGGAAATAGAACATTTTGAGCAAGGAGTTTGTTGGTTTCATCAGAGTGGAGTCTGCATGTCCTCTCTTGGTGAGTCAAAATCTCTTAATTAAAGTGTCCCTGCAACTAACTGACCACTGTCCATAATGACATGCCCCAGGCCCACGGTTGCTTGGATAGCCCCCCTGAGACCCTAATGGGTAATGCAGAGGAAGACAAATGAACAATCCTTAAAAGATCCAATTTGCCTACAGTTCATTTTCTATTTAGTTTACATGCACACTATAAATATTCACCCATAATGCCTTGTGTTCCAGTCTGACGACACAATGCTTTTTTAAAATGCTGAGCTCAGCTTGACGTTTACTGCATCGGCGACCAATTCAAATGTGGTGGCCCAGGTTCTGATGGAGTCAATATGAGAGCATGCAGCCAGATAATGTTGTGCAAGAGTTAATTAAAAAAGGTGGAGCTTCTCTGTACTTCTCTAGGTTATAATAGAACACCTCTATCTAGAGTATTTCACAGTTTGACTAAAAGGTCTGATAAATAATGAGATCTGTGCTCAAAATCTCAAAGGTGCTTGTATTTTTAACTCATTTACTGGAGTACCACTCATTAGCACACGTCTTTTGACAAAACACGATTTGCATAATAACTTCTCTGAATTTGCAAAGTTCTCTCAGTTATTAACCTTCCATTAACCTTTAGATAAACATAGGCAGCTCTGAGCGTTACTCCCTGGGATCTAATGCAGCGCAAGGATTGGCCCAAATTCACCGGACCAGCTGTGGAATCGCTTATGGACGATTAGGCCTGTGATAACGCCTCGACTCACTGACAATAAAAATCTAGTCAAAAGAGACACAAAATCCGGTCAGTGTTTTACTTTGCTTCTCTTGGGTAAATGGAGGGATTTTGAGATGACTGGCAGGTCGATAGAAGGAAACTGAATGGTGACACTTTTGAATACTAAGGTGATACAGTGAGCCAATCATATCTCAGTTTAAAACATTGAAAGTGCTATTGTTTTTATTTGAGCTTCAGACATCTTCCTACCCATCACTACTTCAGCAGCAGAACCATCTCAATCTCATCCATCACATTCTCAGCAACAGAACCATTGTACTCTATGCATCACTAGATTCACCACATAATAATAAGCGCTACACCTTCCATTATCCATTGACACCACAAACACACGCTAATGCATTCATAGAGACAACGACAGTATGTGCTCCGACTGGGACCCTCCGGTTGCAATGTGCTACTGCCGCCCCCCAAAAAACGCTATATAAACCATTTTATCATTATTATTGCTTTCACTACCTCAGCAGCATAATCTTCTCGCTCTCCTCCATCAATACCTCAGGAGGAAAACTCACACTCCTAAATTCAAATATTGACCTAAATCCTAATAAAACTTTATACTTTGTAACCTCATCCACAGCAATAAGCATGAAATCAGAACTCATTACTAACCTGATTTTTATTCCAGTTAAAATTCCAAAAGGGTAGATAATCTGCCACTTTTTAAAATTTGTTATGTATGAAGTGACTGTGTCCCAACGGAGATGGTCCAACCTTCTCAAGTTAAAGCCAGGCTCTCCCTGCGCTTGATTAACTTTGTGATCCATTAAGTGGCTTCATCCCCTGAGCAGGAAAAGTGCCCTCCACCATTGCCCCAGAGGCTCAAGGGAATCCCTCTGACATCATCAAAGAGCCTACAAGGTGAACTTTCTATAAGGTGAAGGAGCTGGGTAAATGAATGCATCTTGTACAAAAACAGAGCTCTGTGAAGTTAGTAAAAAAGAAAGTTGAAACAGAATATTCAACTTTAAATTGTGACTTGTCTGCTTTTGAATGTCAGAACGGAAATAAATAAGAAATGTAAACTGTTTTAAAGTAACCAGGTGGAGTGCAACTTCATAAAAGATGAACAAACTGAATTTAATTTTAGACAGAAATTAACCGTGTATGTACAGTAATTGTCAACCCTGAACGTATTTTCTATTTTATTCAATACAGTGTTTAAGAAGTCACAACTTACTTTCAATCAAAGTCAAATTAACATACATAACTCATCTGCAAAGCTACTATTTTTCACTTTACAGTGAAATATTTTTAAATGAAAAAGCGCTCCATATCTCATAAAGGTAAAATAAAACAAATTACATTACCTAATACAATAAAAAGACATAAATGCTTCTCTGCAGCACATGGCCTTCACATAAATTGAAACCAATGAGGTAATATTAATCATAATGAATGCATATTTTTTTTAATGAACAGAACAAGTAAGTCCTAGTAATCAACTGCAATCATCATTCACCGGCCAGAGTTTTATTTGAGCGATCCCAGTAGAAATCAAGTCAGACTTCATTGCAAGTTAAAGCCATCGCACCAGATCCAGCCTCCCATATGAAGCTGAAGGCCACAACTTTCATTTTTTACTTTCCCTCCAACAAACCCGGGCAAGGTGTGAATGTGGCATGAAATGAGGTACGGAAGCAGGGCCAATTGATATTTAATTAATGCTGGGCCTGACTGCGGGGCACGGGCTCATCTGCCACATGTCTCATCCAATATGCATGATTTACAAGCAGGCTCCTTGCCATCGCAAACTTTCCACGCAATAAGGAGCATAAGCAGTGTGAAGTGGGGTACGTAGCCAGGCAGCCACGGAGGAAACGCTATGTAAATTGGGACAAACACTTGGGTGGATAATGCCAATATGCGCTACACTCAATGCATAAGATCAAACTAGAATGAAAACTCAAAGTGCATAAAGTTTGTTTTGTTGGATCTCTGTATACATGAGGATAAGGATTTGTCTTTGACCGCCTTTATAATTTTAGTTTAAATATTTATGAGGAAAAGTATAAACAATTTGGCTGTTTGGGGAGAGCCGGGTTGCAGAGGACACCTTCCTTTTAAGCTCTCCTGTTTTATTAATGACTGCGGACCAGAGATGAATCTTTTTCTACCCGAAGGAAAATTGGATTGTACCAACTGTCTGTTTGAGCGAAATCTCCTTGAACTGTTTGTCTTAGGTGTAGTACTGTAGTGACTTTTGGACAATGTTTCCAATGAAAAATGCACCGGGATACTTTTGCAAAGGAAATTTTCTCCTGAACGAAAGACCTGTACTGAGAATCAGAGAATCATTTCAAGTTCAAAATTTATCCTGTTTTTTTCTTATGTACAAAAGTGTGCAAATGTTTTAGGGGTTAATTAGAGATATACAGTTAAGTTATAATGCTTTATGTACAAATGCATAATACAAACCAGATTTTTTTAAACATTTATCCTATAAACATGTCTTCCAAATTTAAATCTTATTTAAAACATCTGCATTGTGTAAAAGATTATTTTCAGCTATTTTCTGATCACACAATTGTGTCTAGAAGCCTGACACATATCTCTAAAAAATAGATTTATGTGCATATAGCACCTTATTGGCAACTGAATTATTAATTTTTTACAAAAATTGAATATATTATTACAATATACTGTGAACATAGGTTCATTTATCTGTTTTCCACTGTTTGTAAATTAAAAGTTAGTGACAAAATTACAGACACCAGTAGGTAATGTGATCGGGTCCGTTGGTGTGTGTATGTGAGTGGGAGTGTATGCAAGTGTCTTTGGTTGAAATTGTCAGGGAAGGTCAGTACTGGCACCAAGACGAAGTGATTAAATTTTGGTACATCTGTGATTAATTTTGCTTAAGTAATTAAATAATTAATCTTAAACTTGTGAATACAATAAATCACAAAGTTCTTGTGTAGAAGAAGTTATAGAGAATATAAACAAAATTTTGGCACAGCGGTTAGTGCCAAAACATTGCTTAGGGGAAATTAGTTATGCTGGCGTCGGTATGCACTCTCCGAGTGCTTTCTAGTTATAGTGGTGTCATTGTTTAGATTCAAACACTCCCAAATGCTTTTACTTATGTTTGCACTCTCAATGAAGGCCACTTGAAAGTTCTGCACAACAGCATATGGTGAAGTGAGGATATACAGAGCAAGAAAACAAGGAAGCCTTAATAACAGTAATGTGTTTGTCGATATGTTTTGAAAGTCAACCCAAACAAAGCAATTACTATTATCACCAACATTAAGATTTTTATCTGTTACAACCTTGTGGGTTTTGTGTTGAGCAATTATAGTGAATACATCCATGCATAAGATTGTAGTTTTGGGATATCTTCCTTGTGGCATCATTCATCATTTTGATTTTTCTTCAATTTCATTAAATAGTCAAATCGATGCATTGATTGAAGCCTGATGTTGATTTTTTTTTGTCAGTTGTCGCATCAATTCATTGACCTACTGTGGCAGCAATAACAGTGGCCCCTTCAACTCTTCCAGAAGCCATTCATTCACACATTCATAGGTCATTTGAATGACAAGCTTATCACCAAGGCCCAGTTTAGTGACATTTAGCACAAGACCACTGACATATTGTGTTGAGTGAGTGACAGGAGCAGGTAAAGTAGTGGATCAAGAACAATCACCATGTCCCTATGGGACTGGATCAGGTTTTCAAAAGCATTGAAATAGCTGCAGTTTTTTTTTTTAAACTGCCATTACAAAAAAAGATATTTGCCACTGCATATGAAGCTATATAATTTTAAGCAATAATTGGGGTTTCTAAAAGCTTTAATGACATCATCGACCACCACTCAACACCTTTGGGAGAATCCTCTTGTTGATACACAGTAAAATCCACATGTAGTCAGTACAAAACAACAACAGGCTTCCTCCCAACACAAAACACTTCATCCATATTCCATGTTGAAACACAGCCATGCGGTATGGGCTTAAGTTGATTAATTATGCAGTAGTTTGTTGACAGAATCGAGGGAATGTGAATGGGCCACTGTCTCCTGGTCAGAATCATGTCTGCTCACCCATGTCCCACAGGCCCGGTGTCAGGCCTGTGGACAGCCCGTGTGATAATGGATAGTTCTAATGGTCAAGCCTGGACCGCACATTAGGAACACGGTCGATTCTTAGTATTGCACACAGGAAGCGCTGCCAGCAATCAATGCTAGGCTAATGTGCGAAAAGGAGTAAGTTGAATGTCAGTGCTGCTAATCAATAACTATTCATTTTCACCAACCACATTTCCACAAATAGGACACTTAATATTGTGTGATTGGATAATTACCATGCCCAATTAAGGCCCTTTGACACTAAGCAATGGACGGGAGATGGAAAACACAAGGTGGAGACACATGCCAGATGCTGATCGACAGTCGGGAGATAGATTGTGATGTCTCCAAACTGTAGGACGCCAGCTCAACCTGCAGGAGTCAGATAATCCTCTCTGCAGCTCCGCCATGGCACCACAGATAATGGATGTCCAGCCTCATTCTATTCTATTCAACAGGACAGGATGAACACAAACACTAAAATCATACTATCTCGACTATCCCCACTCTAGAAAAGATCGTAAAACAATAACTTTTTATGTAGTTTAGGAATATGTTGTAGAACAAAATGCAGTAGTAGCACTAATTAGCAATTCATTAAAATTGAATGGCAATTAACAATAGTGTTAAGTTGTGCTGCACAGAACTCAGTCTGTCTGTGATTAGCATGAAGAAAGATATGAGCAGCCATGACTACTGATGACACATCCCTCAAAAAGTCCAGGTAGACTTTTGAAGCAAATTGTGGTTACATGGTTACTTCAAATCACAGAAATTGGTAAAATTATACAAATAAAATAGCATAAAACACATTCACACTACTGTATTTTTGTTCTTTTTCAAGTTTCAAGTTTCAAGAAGGTCGTTTAAATGCTGGCTGGAGGAAAAAAAAGGAATTTGATGTGGTTGTTTGCTCTTTTTATGACGTACAGAATTTGTTATAAAATGTTAGAATTTAATTTGATGTTTTAAAGGTTTTACAGACAATCGTTGATAATGTATGTAGTCTACAGAAACATATATTTTCTATTTGCAAAGGTCAGTGTTGATTATGTTTGAGCATCGTAGCGGCCCCACAGTCCGATAGCTTCCAGTAAAACCACTTCCTTATCTGTACTTCCTGATAATGTCCACAGCATATTTTTAATCCAACACGGAAACTCACTGCAACATCTGAGGCTACATGCAGCTCACATTAGCTTCAGGGAACACATGACATTCTAATGCTTGGAGTACTACGCCATGGAAATACATTTCTGCATTTTAGAGAAATCGTTAAAAAATAGAAATATAACTTCCTCTGCAGAAGCTTGATGGCAAAATTTTATATGTATTATTTTGAGATTTGACAGTTAGACAGTATTATCACATATTTGTATAATTTCTGTGGTGTAAATGACAAACTAATCTAATCTAATAGGGACACAGAGCACACAGATACAAGAAGGGCTGAGCTGAGTAAAAAGCCTATCTTTGCTTCTTTATGCCTTTGTTTCAAGTATTTCTGTGATTAAAAAACACTTTTTGACAGACATTATAAAAAGGTATTAAAAAAAAACATTAAGCCTATTATTTGTATTTTATTGTTGTTCATCTCAAGGCTGCAAAGTAAAATATTATTCGAGGGCATTTACATAGACTCAGTAAATGGAGTTTTAAAACATTAAACATTCATCTTTTCAAGTGACTTTCTGAATAGAAGTTCAACTTAATATTTAGGATAATGAGGTTGTACATTGGTAATTGGCAGATCTGTGTTCACCAATACAAAACATGCTTAAGAAGAATACAGTTTAACAGTCTATTTGTAACTGAAAGTAAACAAAACAACTTATATTATAACAGATGGAACAACAACCAAGGCATAAATGTCTATCACCATTTGGCATGTACAAACTGACCCTTTTAACAAGCTTTAGTTTTGTTCCAGTCTATGGCTCTGGCAGCGGTGAACATCAGTGGGCTAATAAAGCATTGAGTATTTCTGGCCTTGAGAAATATAAGGATCTACTTTTCTTCGAATGTTTTATGCCTCTCATTGTTAAGCACAGGCTCGACAAGCCTTCTGAGTTAATTGAAAAGAAATAAAGAAAAGCCATTGCGGTAACCACTAAAAACTTCCTGCCAGTGTGCCAATTTACTGCTCCAGTTTTGGCATCCGTACCTTTTATTTTGCAATCGTTAATTCATTGGATGCATTCAAATGAAAATATGCATCTTGGCTGGAGATGGAAGGCATTTTCTCCAGCTCCAAGAACAGGCACAAAGAGGCAGTTAAATGCTTTGCTTTAATAATGTGCCTCATGCGCCCGGCTGCTTGCTCTATATGCTAGCTGGAGGCTCTATATTTCATTATATATGTTGTTTGTGTGCTGGAGGTAACAAAATAATGCGGATGCCAAAAATGTTGTTAATTAATTTAAATGTTGTCTCACTTCTCCCACCAAAAAGCAACATACCTTTTAAATTTAAGACATCAGTTATAAAGACCTTTTATTTTCACTTTATATACAGTATCATTGGGGTTATCAGATTTTCTGCTATGCATTCTGGCAGTATAATCATTATGTCCTGCCATATCTAGTGTGGACATTTCTAGACAAATTGGAATAAACTACACTATAAAAGTCAAATCCATTGGCTTCTTTAGCTATTCCTCCTCAAATACAAAAACATTATTGTCAAGAATTGATGGATATTTGGTGGAATAACGCTTTTTTTTTTCTTGACGCTGTGAATCTCTTTGTGAAATAAACATGTTTACAACCCAACACATAAGACAGCCTTGGCCTCTAGAGCCAAGTTTGGAGTTTGGAGTTATTTTTGTGTTTACACTTTATTAAACATTAGAGTACTGCAAGAGGGGACTTGAAGGACCTGCATTGTCTGTTGTGTACATAATTTGTTAGTGCTTCTGGACACTCAAGGCACATTTAGACATGGCTTAAGCAAAAAAAGTGTTGTCAAAGAAGTATTTGATTCATACAGTTTGTTTGCAATTTGATAAGACGATATCATACAGGATAATCCATTCAGCATGAAATAACACTTGTCTACATAGTTTTTACATTAACCATGTTTTCATAATTTTAAGATATTATTGATTTAGGTTTTTCTGTGCATTCCACTGGTCAATTTGGTAAATTCCTGTAAATATTAAACCATAAAGTTAGCTAATTTATGTGCAAGTGCGAATACATTTCAAACATATTACTTAGTTTTGCCAAAGGCTTTGTTTTTATAGTGTCGGGTTGATTTAAAGCACAGGCCATATCCATATTCAGGCTTTTGCAAATTGTGGAAACAAGCAAACGTAAAAGTGAAGCCTTGCATATAAAATTGATGGCAGCCATAAATCACTGGGTAGTTCAACAAGGTGAAATGCTACAGATAGGGTGCACACAATACTTAATGCTCAATTTTTATTTATGGGTGTTGTTTATCACAGCTGCTGTGCTAAGGCTACATCACCATTTACTATTCATGTGTTTAAATAAAATATGAAGCTTGTGTGTTTATTCTGAAACTTCTCTTAAAAACTTAGAGGCTTTGTGCAGTCCATAAAACACAATTTACAGTTTCCATGGCAGCTTCAAAATCAGTATGTCTAATCGGATTTAATTTGAATTCACATCATCAAGACTTGACTTCAACGTTTTTGCTCAATGGCCAAAGTGTGTAGTATTCTTTAAAGACTAGCCACTTCGGCCACTAGCACCTAAGATTTTTACTGGCCATGTTTTTCATATGATTAGCGGAAAATTGTTCAAAAGGTATATAGGTTTTAGGCTTTCAGTCATGAAAGACCTCTGATTCATGCAGTATTGGCCTATACACTTAGACAAACTCATAAAGGATTTTCAAAATCTGTGGATAAAAATCCAATTAAAAATTTGGAACAAAGTAAAAGGAGAGTATCTGTTAAATTATAAAATACAGATAATTCAATGGTGTGCTTTTGACCCTGGTTTCAAGCCTAATCTACTGGATAATAATTTAAATTTTGGATTTCTAAAAGTGTAACAACATTCTATTCACTCACAGAAAATAGAAAAAAAGGGACTTATAAGGTCTGAAAGTACGCAATTATTTTGAACATAATATTAAACCCAAAACAGACTTTAATGATCAAATATGAAACAGCAGAGACGGGGTCTGGGATGGTCACCATGAGCTCAATGATGATTCTGTTTTATGTTATGTTTTGTAAAAGAGAAAAGATGCTTTGGACCAGATTTAGCTAAAGCTTATGAGGTGCCGTGTGGGACAATACTATGAACATGGTCTCACACACCACATCTACAGTCTCACACATCACTACTAAGGTCTTACACACTGCATATAAGGTCTCATAAACCATTATGTCCCGTACACTTAATCAACAGTCACACACACCACATCTACTACACATACTCACACACATCATCAAAACGTTTCACATACTATTTCCTCACTCATACACACAATATGCACACACACGCAAATG
>JAVQKG010332655.1:0-10370 GCA_036025885.1 Hypseleotris bucephala | reverse complement strand
TTGGCAAAAGCATCCTTCACAAACATCCAGGGCAGCAGTGACACAGAGGGTAAGCATTCGCCCTGCAACAGGAGGGTTGCCGGTTCGAATCCCTGCCCAGCGCATATTGTCGTTGTGTCGCTAAAGACACTAAACCCGCATTGCTCATTAATGAATGTGGTTGATGGTTAAATGTGATTGGTGTTCGGAGAGGCGTAGACACATGGGGCGTTTCGCAGATATACATTTGCTGTTGTGTACAACAGCGTGAGTCTAGTTATAAAAGCAATGAAGTGCATAAGCCAGTCCAAGCATAGAAAAGAACCTACGTTTACGCACATTTATTCTTAGTAGATTTGGATAAAGCACTTTATTCTGGGCCACAATACACAGTGAAATACAACTGGTTCAGAAGTGGTCAGGCTGAGAACAGTGGCCATGTGAACAGTGCAGTGTTACAATGCCAGTGGAGATAACTACTAGTCTGAAGACATCACACTGTCTTTCTGTATAGTGTCTGTTCTTACTGTCTCTGGGTGGGTTTTCTTTGTGTATTTTGATTTGCTAAGTCAAGTGATTTGTCTGCCCTGAGCCATTTTGTAAGGACTCCTTTCACTTAAATACTTCCAAGGCAAAAAGCTACAGTAATGAAATCTCCAAACACATCTTGTGCCGAGCAACCTGTGCCATCATTGACGTGTTTTGGCTAAAGTAAAAAGCTAACCTTCTAACTGATAAAAACAGTCTTGGCCATGTACAACACTCTCAGGAATATGGTGATAATTTGCAGCCTTGAAAAAGAATCATAACACACAGAAAAATCAACTCTTGACTTTGACTAGTAAATGGGAAACTAAACAATCATCAAGTATATAATGTGAAAATATGATCAGCAAGTGTATTCCACAAATACCCAGAACATTTTTTTGTTTGCTACTAAAGCACTCCTGTGTCCGGCAAGGCTAATCTAGCGCTACAAGCAACAAAAGCACATTTCTTTTCATTCACTATATCTCTACTCCTGACACATGCTTTGGGCTAATAGTTACCCCTACTGCCACATCATGCTATTCCAACTCTATTTTCTTCATCATTTACTGGTGAAAAAGAATGCAAAAGTACAAGTTAGGGGCGTTTTTTGTAATGTGCCCACACAACCTTGTAATCTGTTTGTCTTTGGCTGTAGGGGAGAAAATATGTTGTAGCATGTTCGATTTATGAAGTGCAACAAATCTGACTAGCGGAAGTACAGCCAGTTCTATTTGGAGTTGAAGCCAAGTCTTGTGTTAGACCAGTTTTTTGACTAACAGTGCCAGTCTACCACTGAGGGCTCGCCAGAAACAAAAGCCTTCCAAGGCACTAGCTAGCAGAGCCATTAAACGCTTGGACGGACTTTGTGCAGACAGCAGTGCGGAAGATGCCCTTGGCTAAATATATTGTTGCATTGTTATAACGGTGATTATTTTCCCCCTAGTCGCACGGATAGTAGAAAATGAAATAAAGCTAACCGCCAGAGGAGCTATATGAGGAATGGCTCATAGGAAAATGTCACAATAAATCACGAGCCAAGCTAAACAGTCGAGACGATAATTCACAGGTGGACTACTGCAAGGTAATAAGAGGAGAATACAGCGAGGTAATAAGAGGAGAATACAGCGAGATGAATGCACGCTGGGAAAGGCGGGACACAGGGATGATTTGAGAAATGATAGCACTCTATACAGTGTCAGCCAAGCAAGAAAAGCCAACTTGAAACTCGTTAAAAGTCCTGTCGTATATCTCTTTGCAGCTAAACAAGAAGAAGAACCTGTTTTATTTCGCCCAAGCACAAAGCCCGGCACACACAGCTCCATTTTCCATTTTTCTTCCTCTATTGTAGCAGATTTGTGAGTCTATTCTTGTTAAAAGTGTCCCACATCTCACTCTGAGCGCGTCCTGTAAAGTGTAGTTACCAGTGCCATAAGTACACATCATTGTGTGGGTAGGAGGCTAGGCTGCAAAGATGCTCCATCACTGGGGTATTGTCTGTGGAAAGGTAAACGGTATTGTTCTTATCTTGTGTTCTACAGAATGTACAATTTGATTGGAGAGCAGAGAACAGAAACAATACAACAATCTGACAACAAGAACCTAACCACTGTGAAGTCCTACTAGTATATACTGTAAAGTAGTGCAGTCTAAAGTAATGCAGAGCCAACCTTACATTGTGCCAATAGTCAACAGAACTGGATTGAATATGTGGCATATTTGTAAATGGTGGCATAGTCATTTTAACAGTTTCCAGTGTTACATAAAAGCAAGGTCTATAGAACTTTAAAGTTTTTTCAGGTGCTGCATTTCAATGTAAAAAGTGAAAGAAAATTGAGTCTTATGTTCATGAAGGTGTGAATGGAAATATATTGACCACATCTTTACTTTCAGTATGTAGTGACAGTATAATCAAAACTATACAATTATTGGTATAAAGATCTGAACAGAGTCAAACAGCAAATAAAAGAGATGTTCAGCACACATTAGTCCACACAGCAATATGCACCAAACAACAAATAAGATTATCCTGCAATAAATTAAAAATTAATATTGTTTAGGAGGCACATGCAGTGAGTTTATATTTACAACTAGTGATTAAACTATCAAATCAAACTGTAACCAGTTTCCTTCTCTTTTCTGTTACAAAACAAATCAAATATGTTCTAAAATTGAGATTTGTAAAAAGTCCACTGTCCCTCAGCAGACATTCATGGAACATAATAGAGTTTTCAAATTGAAATAATTAATTGATTAAAAACTAAATTGTGAGCACATTTCTCTATCCTTGCCTTCATTTTCTGCGTTCCTAATATTCAGCTGAGGAACAGCAGCTTGAATGATCTCAATATTTTTCTCTAGTCCCACATCTTGCTGCAGCATGTCACCAACCTTGTTAATAATGCCTTCAGATAACCCATTCCATTCTTTCCCATCATTCATTGCTTTCCTCTGGGCTTCACCAAAACTCTATCACATGATACACGTGGCTAATCTGATTGGCTGATTGAAACTGTAAATGAAGACGCAGAGCATTGACACAGCTTAAAGTCGGCTTACACCCCAAGCTCCTTTTGCACTAATTAAATGCCCCAAATTGTCTTCCTTTAGAGATTTCTTGCTTTCTATGCACACAGAGTAGAAAAGCATTGCTACAGGATTTTTTAACAGTGATAAGCTGCCCGATCAAAATGGCATTAGGGTCTGAAAATGTCAGACAACTTTAATTAGACAAGTTTGTTGAATTATGTAATATTTATCACACCTAAGAGCCCAGGATCCAGTGGTTAATTAGAACTTGTAGGAGCCCCACAGAGACCCATACAATTCCCATTTATTTAATAGTATTTTTGTCAATTATTTCTCCATGAATGCTTATTTGAAATAAAGATGGACATTTGAGGTGTCAAATTTTGTATCATATTTTACATTGAGTAAATGAGTCTTCATAATCAAAACACCAACTGTCCTATTCTGTGTTCTGTATGGATTATTGGCATGAGGTGGTGTACTTCATAGGTACTGCCAGTTTTCTGCGTGGCTGAACTTGACAAAACTTCATTAAGTAATTTAGATTTTCCAATTTACCTATGTCTTTGCAAATAAATAAATGTTCTTGCAGTAAATTGAAATGGAATGCTGTGGACTGTTCTGTTAGTGGTACTTAACTTCAAGCACTTGGACTGGAACAACCTGGGACTAAATTAAGCTCGGTACAATAGGTCTAAGTTGAAGAAAATCCTTCCCCGCGGGGCACAATTTTCATCCGTCTCAGGAAGTGCAGAGAGATATGAGAGTGATCATTACTGATCGCTAAGACAAAGACTCAGCAGGTGCTTCATTTTACAAGGCAGTCCTCTGTGACCATATCAATATTAGATGAGCGGAGGGCACGGCAGCTGTGGAAATGTAAAAACAATGTTACATTTTTGAGACAGAGAATGGTCTAAAAGTGGAAAAGACAAAAGGCGCTAATGAGGTGGACACTGTGGAATATTAGCACTAACATTAGGCATCTGACATTAGTTAAATCAAAGAAAATGATGAAGACAAAATTCAGGACAAGGAATCAAGTCTGATTTGTTTTAGGCTGGTTTATTCAAAAGCACAAACTAAAGTAATGCTCCATCACATCATGTGGTTACTCTCTCTGTAGGTCTCAAATAAATCCACTGAGCAAATGTTATTAATGACAACAACACTGCAGACGTTCAGGCTCCAAGCTGGGTCATATTATATGGAGAAAGCATCTGTAAAGCCCTGTTAAAGTATGGTCTGGGATTTTTTAGTTTTTTAAAAGAATTACTAAAATCAAGCAGTCGACAAGTTTTGTAAAATAAGTTTTTAGTTGAGATCTTAGTTAAATCAACACTATTCAATCGTAATGATAGACAGCTCACTGAGAAGAGTCTGCATGGTCTCCCATGTTACTGTAGTTTTTCACTTGCATATCTCTAGCCTATATTAATCAAAGAATCTGCAGTGAATTACTAATAAGTCTGAGACTGAAAAGTTATCTCAATTAATGTATATGTGTTAGCCTTACGACAATCTGGCTGTGCTGAAGACCCATATATCTACTACTAATCACAATAAATGAAATAATGCTAGGAACTGGTCCGTGTCTTAATCTGAATAGACATTTTATATGCTGCGATACCAATATATCATTCACAAAATATAAACAGCTTCATTACAGTCAATTAAACAACTGTGTACTGTATATTTTTGCTTTATGCTCAGTATGTGCTGTATTTTTTTAGTTTTTAGTTTTAGCATGAGTTGTCAAGTGCTTGGGGATCAGAGAATCACAGATAAAACTGACAGTCAAGGTGTTAATTAACATGGCCGTTGCAGCATCTAAGAAACTGTGGAGGTGTGTAATTAAGACGCCCCCCACGATCACACCTCTGTGCCCCCTACCCACACCACACCACATAAACACAGATGGCACCAGCCCATGAGAAACTAAGCCTCTGACGGCTCTCACATGTTGATCTAATAGGCACACCTTAGATAAATATGGTATGACTCCATCTCCACTAACCACTCATCTCACTGCATTTAGACGCATGCCATTAAAAAAAAAATCATTAGGATGATTCATGACTGGGAATTCCCACAGCTACCATTACAATGAGAAATGGCTATTTATTTCAACGAAATAGCTTAAGTTGTTCAGAGCTGACAAGAGGGTTAGTTTGACAGTTCTGTTTAACAAGCAAAATTTAGTAACTGTCCAAGCAACAATTGATTTTGTAGTGGAACCATTACATTCTGTGAAATTTACAAACACTTTATCAGGATTCCACGGCATGTTAGTGGCAAATGATATGGAACTGCTGTGGAGTCAGTAAAGAGAACATTATTAGTTTTAGCCTTGAACTCAAAGAGCCCTGTTTTGTGTGGAGTTTTGGGCACATATGTTAGCCATTGAGAGATAGAGCCCTAGTTCAGGATTCTCTATGTGCTTAAGGTTTACTACTATACTTATATAGTCTATGAAGCACAAATAGGAAACTAGGGCTTGTAAAGTTAATACAAACCTTTTCTTCAGTGAACAGCACAGAGTTAAGCCACACAGCTTTGTTGGCTTAGTCACACTGCACTGCTATTAGCTTAACAGGTGATTATTTTAAGCCTGTAATTTTAATTTAGAACTATTTACCTTCACAACTATTGCCAGCAAAGCGGTTTCTCTATTTGGTCTGGAAAAAAATAACAAGTAAACTACTATGTTCCACAAAAACCCCAAAACTGAAATGACACTATGTATAAATAAATTGGTAACAGCCACTAAAGGTTAGCAAATTATATTTTCTCATTTGTACCCAACCGCTGCTTTGGTTTCTTATTTTTCTAATGTGAGCTCAGGCACATTTGTTTAACCATAGAATAATTACAGATAACTTCTGATCTGGGGATGAATCACTGTTTCAAGGTCACAAGCACAAGATAATAGCCAACAACATGTTTTTTCTTCACTGGCCAAACCAAACAAAAGCTTTCTAATAACCACCACAATGTAAGCCCATTTACAAGGTAGCCACTTCTCCCAAGAGGCAAGGAAACAAGGATCGAAACAAAAAAACACGTAGTCAGGGAAGGGAATGGGGGTGTTAGGGAGGTGGGCTAGTGTGGTAAATTAAGATAGGCACAGTGTGGATTTGAGGCTAATGAGGCAAATACTGGCAATTCAGGCAAAGGCAACATCCGGCAATACGACACAGCGCTAGCCTCCGGTGTTTTCCAGACCATGTCCCATTACACTGCCATTATACAAGGTCAACATGGCTTCGTTTGATACCCACACCCTGCGCTAACTCCTGTCACCTGTGCCTTTATGGTGCATGATGGTGATTGAAATGGTTAACCCTATGTGCCTAGTTCAGTGGCTGCCTCAATAAAGAGAGTGACAACATGTAGGAGTGCAGCAGTATGGCGCTGTGGTGTAAGGCTGAGAGTGAAATCATTAAGGTGTAAGATAACTGGAAGCACACACTGAGCAAGGCACTTTAGCTGAGGAGCATTTTGGTGTCATGTTGGGCGAGACAATAATTGAGTGGGTTGTGGAAGACAACAACAACAACAACTAAAAGGCACAAAAAGTTACAAAAAAGCAATGTTAGATATCAACAACTTATCTAAAATATTACAGATACAGCTTTTTATTCACTTTTGATTCATAACTCACATGCGGTCTTTTGATTAGCCTCATAATAAAGGATTATATATTGGGCTTTAAAGACATCAACTATCTGTAGCCACAGCTTCCATGGGACATACTGATAAAGTCATGGCAACCGTATAAAACCAAAGCCACTATGACTACCATCAAACACACTTCCACAATCACACCAACACATTCATATAAACAATATGGGTAAGCACTTGGTGACCTCGGTATGAATCCAAGCCTGCATTTGGTGGCATTAACTGATTCTCTTTTACCCATCTACTCTGGTTAGGTTTCCAGTTTTGCTTCATTGTTGAGAACACAGCTTTTAATTAAATTCCTTTTTGTAGATTTGATTGCACATTGAAACATTACTATTGTCCTTTTTGTACATAGTGAACAAAACAAATGTACCAAACCACCAATTACTACAGAACCTTCAGTGCAATAGCAATGCACAGAACGATTCAAGGTGATCTCAGAATGTACGATTTGAAAGCATGTCCTCTTTTCAACTTGTTTTTACTTTATGTTTAAAATCCCATGTAATTTTTTTGCCATTTTTTTCTCTCTCAGCCTGGCTCACCTTTTGTACTTTGGCTCCTTTTCTTCCTCGCGTCTCCTTGACACCGCCTCCCCTTGCCGTATTTACTATTAGTCACTGGCTGCTCTTTAGCTCTCTGTCTCTGGGCTCCATTATAATAGATGGCTTGCAAAGTTACAGCCGGCACATTTCCTCAAAATAGGCCTCGGGCTGCCAGCAACCGGGTCCCAAAGCCTCCCTTAATCAAACTACGAAGCATCAATAACTGGATCAGCTTCAGTGGAGTTCATTACGCATTTAAAAAGCAACTAAAAACACAACATACAAACATTCATCTTCTGTACACCACGAAAGAACATTGGGTTTTAGCCTGGACTTGGATAACAGATGATTTCTTATTTTCCATATACTGTGGACCAAAAACTCATAAGCATTCAGATTAGCATACTGTCTACCCATATCCTTGACATTCACATATTAGATGTTACCATTACCCTGCTGTCTGATGCGTGATGATGTTACATCTGGCCAACATTGAGTCTATCAATTGAGCATTTAGCCTGCCAGCTCGCCCCTCTGTGCACTGGTGACATGACATACACATAACGATTGTGAAGTCATTGTATCAGTGCCAGCTTGAAACTGGAAAATGACTCCAACGATTAAGGCAATAAGCGGCACACTGGTTCACTGCACTTACTATGGCAATGAGGCAGCTCAGTGGTACATATCCCACATGATGATGGACATGACCAAACAAGCAAAGGGTTATTACACACATATATTTCACATTGTGCATGGGGAAATCTACCACTTGGGATACAATACTATAAGCTTGAAATGATAAGATGTTGTAAGTGCACACTGCAAACATAGTAGTTGCAATTGCAGTCATAAATGCAAGAGGTTTGATTCTAAGGCCAACTGACATTTTCTGAGGGGAGTTTGCATGTCCTCTCTTGTTACTGTGCACCTCCTTTGGACAAACTGGCTCCCTTAAGGTTTCTTAGATATGCATCTGTAAAATTAATTTATCACTAAAAATTGTACCTAGTGAATGAATGTGAGCTCTTTGATTAACTATTATCCATACCCTGATTCAGGCCCATAGTTGCCAGGACAGGCTCCAGCCACCCATAATGAATGAATAAATTACAAAAATTTGCTACCGTTCACTTGACCCATTTGTCTACACATGGTCATCATCTTAACTTGTATTTTTTCCAATGTCATCTGTATACTTATTTCCCAGTTGGTTCATAACTACTGCACTAAGATGGAGTAACCCATTTGCAGCTGTAAGCATAATATGGTTATAAAAGTGCTGCCTGAGTTGTTAAAGTGTCCAATCACCAAACGTCTGTGGGCAGGAGATAACTAGTTAAAACTACTTATAACACAATTTGCTTTTACACATCTCCCGTTTAGTCATCTAATGCAACATCTAGTGCAACCTGGATCAGAGCAACCACCCTCTATATGCAAAAACTAGACTATTCATTCAGTGCCAGTTAATACATTATACTTGCCAAAGTAGTGGTTGTGAAAATGTCAACACACTCTATTTTTTCTCTATTTGATGACATCGGAATGAAAAAATAAGAACTGTGATCACAGTTTGGTTGAGACCTTGTTTTAAACTCAAATAAATTGCTTAGTATAATTGTCAGACCTCACAATAAAGCAACACCAGCCCACACACTTCTATAAGCACAGTCTACCTCTGACCCTGCCCTGCTGTCAGTCTCCTCTCTGTCTTTTCTCTCTCAGATATGATGAACCTATTACACAGAGCTGTCAGCTGAAGATGGACAGATACATAAACACGCTCACAGTGGCAGAGCGCTATTTAATTTTACATCCACACTGCACCAAAGGCTTTTGTCTGTGACCCATTAGAATTCTGCACCTTTTGCCTGGAGCTTTTTGATTTAAACTGCAGGGGAGCTGATGCGACTGTGATGAATGCAGAGTCTTATCACCTCGCCCGCTCCGAAAACGTGTGTGTAATACTTAACATTAGTGTAATTAATAAAGCTCTTTTAGAGTATGTGGGGATTGTCTCTTGTGACACAGACATACAGAGACACTGGCAACACATACGCCCCCGGAGTTCAGAGCAGAGGTCTACCTTACGACGAGCCACATGTTTAAAGCAAAGCCCGATCCTGCTTTTTGGTTCATCACTCAGAGGAGTTTTTAATAGCAGGTTTGTTGGCAGCAGATAGTGAAGATTGCATATGTGTGATTATGTGTGCACACCGTATCTGAGGCAACAGGGGCTTTGATAATGTATTCATGTCTCCCAATGACAAATGGCTCCCACCAGGAGGCAGTTTAACATTTAAATGAGAAGCAGGAAAACACAGTGGAGCACAACCCACAGCGGTGAATGGATGTGCAGGGGCAGAGCAGCCAGGCCCTGCATGCACCAGGACAAAGACATTAAAAACAAGGATGAACATGCAACTCATATCCGCCCACACATAACGCCAAACAAAAATAATGTTGGAACAAACCAGGAGGAAGATGTGGGAACAGCTGGCATCCCAGTGGGAAACCACAGAGCAAGAGAGAATTAGATGGTGTGCAAAACCAGCAGCCACTGATGAGAGCTTATAAAAACAGCCCGTCAAGCCCTCTGCTCAAGTTGGAACAATATCTCTTCAAACAATATAGCTGCTCTCCACAGGCCTGCCAGGTGCTGCTGCCAGGGCACAACTGGCTCTCTGTATTTTTCATTCGCAACTCTCAAAACAAAGCTGTTTGATGGAAGGATGGGGGCAATGTGGACTAATACAGATGCATGGATAAGACTGGGCAATGGGACATTATAGATGTCACATACAGAATGAATATGCAGATGAACATACTTTACAACACAAAATGAGATGTTCAAGACACAGAGAAGTTGGCTTTGATACCTGCAAGTGCAAATTTTTGAGGTAACTGCTTTGTCTTTAAAGTGATATGGCTTTACTTTACTGATAAATTGTTATTTTAATCATTCCTCACCTTAACATATTTCACTGCCATAAAATCTTCTGTTTTCTCAAGGTCTGTACTTTCTGCATATCATACCAGAAGCACAATCCTTTAAAAAGTTGCAGTAGTTTTTTGGCATGTTTAGAGATAAAAAACATT
>JAVQKG010332601.1:0-13083 GCA_036025885.1 Hypseleotris bucephala | reverse complement strand
GACTTAGACCCAAGTCCAGATGACTGATTTTAACTTTCTTCAACTTTGATTTGACTTCCTGGATGAATGAAATTAACCCTCACAGAAAAAATTAAAAGCATAAAACGTGAATTTACAATACTGGCACACTGTATTTCGCTCCCCTCTCAAACATGACATAAAAGACCTCCCCTTGCTTTGTACCCTTATTTTGTGGAGTCCATATTATTGTAGGGGCGAGGGGAGCCAGTGTATCAGAGTTATGTGTGTCATGCAGAGGAGAGGCCGCAGTGACAACAGCTGAGTTTGAGTAAGCCTTTTCTGCCTGAGGATAGAGGGGATAGATAACAAAAGAGTGTGCCAGGCCCTGTGAAAAGCATTCAATCGCTCTTTAAAGTTCACTGTCCAATCATTTCGGTTCCAAAGCTGTCAGCACCCCTGGCCACTTTATTAGGTAGACCATGTAACTAATAAAGTGGCCCTGGTGTGGTCCTCTGCCGCCGTAGCCAGCCAGATTTAAGGTTTAACATTTTATGCATTTAGACCTTTTACATTTTCTTTTCACATAATTTGGCCACAGCCAAAGTCAAATTTTTCAACCCAATTCTTATGCTTGATTGAACTTCATCAGGTGTGATTGGCTACTTTTGCAATTTCAAGCAGCAGTGTTAGTGTACCTAATAAAGTGGCCAGTCATTTTAATTTAGTGTCCAAAGTGTGAAGGGGGAATGTGTGATGATTGACATGTATTTGTCAGAGCATTTGTAAGACAGAAAATAACAAAAGCCAAAACTACATTTCTCAACAAAAAGCAGTAGTACACGTGCTGAAAGATATAAGAATAACATGGCAATAGAAGAAAGATGGATTATGAGACAGATTGGGGTAAAAAATATAATGTTTCATCTTGCGCCTGCGTTGTTTAGAGAATGGACTTGTCAGAGCATCACAAGTTTGTATTTCGACCTAGTTCAAAAGACCCAGAGGTCAATACATGCTTCCAGCTTTGTACGCAACAGTAGCGTCAGGTAATCATTTCATCATTGACTGATCGGTTCGTTTGTGTGTTTGTCGCCTTTTGGGAGTATCGTGTGACACCTCTCTCACCTTTCCTCCACGCATGACGCCGCCTGTGAAGCCTAAACCGGCAGCAAACCTGAAACTGTATCCACTGTGCTACAATAAACCAGCACAAGGGTCTTCTATTGTAACCAGCTACATAGCCACGAGGTCGAGCAATGTTTACTTCCTTTCACCCAATATGACATCATTGTGAAAGAGTGGACCAGGTTTACTTAGTTCATTCAGCAGAGGCTGCGATTTTCATAGTCTTAGAAGAAAAAATACAATATATTATTGGGCAAAGGTTTTGAAGTGAAATGCAGTAGCAAATGCAGTAGCAAATGCAGTAGCAAAAGTGCTTTCAGATAAATTAACTTTAGAGTTGAATTGCATTGAATCATAAATAAAATGAACAAGACATGCTCACTCTGCATTTTGTGGATGGTATGTTTCAGTGGTAGAGTGGCTGCCCTATAAATAGCAGGTTGACGGTTTGAATCTTGCTCAAAACTGTGTCTACTGTTGTTGTGTCCTTGGGCAAGACAATTAACCCTTGTTGCCTTGCACGTCTCTGTCAGTATGCCCCAGGGCAGCTGTGGCTACTTGTGTAGCTTACCACCAGCAATGTGACTGTGGTGTGAATTGCAAAACATGTTGCATATCTTGAAAGGTGCTATAACTGTAAGCCATTCTTTTGTAATCTGATCAAAAACAAATGAAGAAATTGTATTAAAGATTTACAACAGCATTCCTTCAAACCTACTCTAACCACAGTAGCTTATTGTACAGTAGGCTGGTATCTGTTACATATGGTGACTGATTAGTTGTGCTTAAACTGCTGTATATTGACCTATAGCTCATGTTGCCCGACAATAAAATACCTTCTGGGAAACAGAGCAGGAGGTCAAACATAAGTGCTCAGACATTCATGCTTTTATTCCCCTTTTACAAAGAGCTGCACCCGACCAAAAACATCAAACTGTGCTTTGTATCCTGTCCCACAAACACAAAAAAACGAATGAATCAGTCTAGGAACATAATACACTTACAAAGCTGAAGGATGACATCTGAAGAAATGAAAAATTACTTTTGGGGGCAGACTTTTGTTCGTCACATCCCAAATTTTATCAAAGTCTCTTTCATGTGTGAATTAAGATTACAAAGAGAGGAATGCACTTCCTAATATGGTGGATCAGGAAGCATTGGGTTTTATTAATACAAAAAAATAGCTTCAATTGACCTGCAAAAGTTGAGAGAAATTTTGTCTTTCGCCCATCACTGTTTTCATAAGTTCACTGCCAGTTTCTAGTGTATGCTATTATGGACATATCATAAGATCTTAATATTATCATAATTATAGATCAATGGTTATTATAGGTGTTAGCATCAAAGGCTAAATCTCAGTGTCAAAATGGGAATGACAAAAAAGAAACCATAATACTAATTCACAAATGTCTCTTTTGGTCTTTCCCTGGGGTCACCACCACAGCAAATAATATGCCTCCTTTTGTAATTTGCACATTAATTTGGCTTGAGAGGATTAATGCAAGTCCTTTCTGGTGCAGCCCTATCCATTTACCCATGCTTGGGACTACCACAAGAAGCAATCTGGCTTGTGACCCCTGCATTCAACTAAATACCATACAAAAGAGCCAACTAAAAATGAAATAATATCTCACAAAATTACAGATCTGGTCACTTCCAAATTTGATAGGAGAATACACGATACATTTCCAAATGTGGATATAATAATTTTCTATTGCTCCCATGATAGAGTCCATAGCGTGACTATAAGGGTGCTCCAGTCCCCTGTATTAGCACCTTTCTACTACAATGCATTGAGTACGCGGTGGTGGGCGTGTCTCCTGCGCGCTAGGCTTTAGGACCCAGTGGCGGCTGCTTCAGTGAAGACAGCCGCGGCTCAGCGCTCACTCTGATCCAGACAAAGACGAAGGAGATAGACGTGTGTGTGCCACTATTTCCTCCAGCATCGGCTCACTGCTCTCCATTCATCCACATAAGCGCACTGGTATACCGGCCGGCGCACACTGCCTTTCAGCCATCACGCGGGTAAGTAAACTACCATTTCCGTATCATTTCAAACTCTTTCAACTAGACTGCGTACAACTTTAAATTGGTAGTTATGTGTCTGCGATTGCTTAATTTAGTAATTGGGCAGGTGGCTTGTGTAGGTGTGGACGCCCCCTTTTTTTCTGATAAAACGCATTTTTAGTCGCTGCCATGTGGTCTTAAAGCTGAAGTGACATTGCTTTTAACTTTCTTTGTCTTTAGTAACATCATTTTGGGATAAAGGGTGTGATTTGTTAATAGTTTATCACTTTTAAAATTTTAAATGAATAGCTTTTTTCATGGTGACGAGTGAAGAGGATTGGTCATAGAGTAGTGACTAACTGGGTTTTTGTGTGTGGGTGGCTCACTCACTATGTTAGACAAAATATAATCATTGATAGCAGACAATGATACTGCAGTGCTGCTAAAACTGAGCACATGGTTTGGAGATAGAGAAACCCACTCAGATTTTGTGATTTTCAAATGGGACAAGTAGAAAAATTATAGGTTACTGTATGTCCAAAAATGACTTACTGTAACTTAACAGTCAGTATATGGACTATGTGGACTAATTTTGTAAAATCAGCATGTAGCCCTTCTGTCAAAAGCATTTGGAGCGATCTTATTAGTGGTGATGTCACTCAAAAGGCAGTCCCCCCCTGTTTGAGACAATGGGACAGTCCTGGTTGATGCTGGGCCGGTTGGGGAAGGGTCAGATCTACCCATTAGTGATAGCAGATGGTCCTGAAACCTGGTCTTTGTCAGCCTAGAAGACCCTCTACAGTGGACCCGCCCCTCACCGCGTGCCTGTCATAAACCATGGTTCAGCACTAAAGCAGTAGGAGAGCACAGACACATGGATGTAGTGGTATCATGCTTTTTAATGTCCTCTTTATGTCTTTGTGGTCATCTGCAGTGTACATGGATTAATTATATTATGTTACATGTAGGTCACTGGAGCATAAATAGAAAAGAATGGGGATATACAGTAAATATAGTCACTGAAGCAAATGTGTTGGACAAAAAGGTCAAATGTGGGATGTTGGAGTTTAGATGTAAAGGCAGGTACCATACATTACAAAGTCACTGGTCACTTTATTAGGTACACCCATATACAATTGCTAGTTAATACAAGGTCAAGGACTAAATGGCAGCAAATCAATTCATTTAAATATGGAGATGGTAACTTCAGAACATAGCTGCTGAAATTCAAATACAGTAGTGCTTCTGATTATAAAGAAAACCATTGTTGACTCAAGTTGTTGGTGCCAGACTAGCTAAACTAAGTATTTCTTAAACTGCTGAATAATTTGGCATTTCTTTGCATAGTGGTTTAAAGAGTATGGCCCTTAAGCAAGAAATTATCCAGTGAGTTCCAATTCTGTGAGTGAAATGGTCTTGCTGAACTGATTATCTTATGCCAAAGGTCAAAGAAGAATGACTATTGTCTCAAGAAAGGCTACAGTAACTCAAATAATCCTAGTTACAACAAAGGGCTGCTGATGACCATCTCTGAATGCACAAAACCTCAAACCTTGAAGTACTAAGAGTACTAAGAGTACTAAGAGCTGAAGACTACAGTGGGGACACTGTATTATGTACAAACAAATATATTTTCTTTTAGACATTATTGAAAGTGCCAACATTTTTTTAAATATCCAGTGTCCAGTGAACTAACACACATCTAAACCAGGCTTAAATTTGGTCTTAATCAGGTGTAATCTTGGACTAAACCAGGTCTGTATCATGTCCAATCTGGAGATAAACATAAACCAAGACTAATTTGGTTCTGAACAAGTTCCAACCACGTCTACACGAGGACTAAACTAGGGCTAAACCACATCACTAAACTAGGACTAGGCAGGATAAAACCAGGTCTAAGTACCATCAGAAAAAGCCATTCATTTTTACAATGCAAACACTATTTAAATAATTATCTATCTTGTGCCTATCTTCTAGTTCCTCTTTTGTGGCTGGGTGTGTGTCATTGTGAAAGTTATGGTCCAGTTATAGGGTTTGTGGTTTTTGAGGTCAATAAGTTGCTGGATTTCTGCATAAAAGGCTCCAGACTTTTGCATAATATTCATCTCTTGACACAACAGCTACATTGTGTCTGCTATCAACAGGAAGTACCCTTGAATTATTTACACAGAGATGAAAACCATGCAATATACAAAGCTTTATTTATTTGAATGAAAGCCACACAACCTAATGTAATCGAGCAAAAAATAATAACTCAACATATATTTTATTCACAGCTATTTTAATTTTTTAGTTCATTGTATAAAAAGCCAACTCTAGACTACTGCTTGTCAATGTCATACTTCCTGGTTTATGATTGCATATGAGGCAGTGTGTGCTTCATGTGTGAGTCAGGGGGAGGAGTTTGGGAGAAAGAAAAGTACTGGAGCTTTAAACTAAGGTTACTATCTTGTGTTGCAGGCTCTCCAAAACTGGTCACCATCACACATCCTCCTGTCATCATGGAGCTAGACTTTGGACATTTTGACGAGCGAGACAAAACCCGTACCCCAAAAGGTGGTCGAATGAACGGACTCCCCAGCCCGACCCACAGCGCACACTGCAGCTTCTACCGCACACGCACCCTGCAGGCACTGTCCAATGAGAAGAAGGCCAAGAAAGTGCGCTTCTATCGAAATGGAGACAAATATTTCAAAGGCATCGTGTACGCCATCGCCAACGACCGGTTCCGCACTTTTGACGCTCTCTTGGCTGACCTCACGCGATCACTGTCTGACCACATCAACCTGCCCCAGGGCGTACGCTTCATCTTCACCATCGATGGCATGCGCAAAATCTCAACTCTGGACGAGCTAGAAGAGGGTAAGAACAACTTATTTTAGGAAACTTTTCACACTACGCCTACATCAAAAATGAAGGAACATTTGCAGTTATCAGAGATTAGAAGTCTTGTTCAGTCTAGACCTCTGTAATCTCCTCCTAGTTTGAATTTTAATCCAAGGGTTACTTTGGGGCAGTGTAGCGACATGGCAAACCTATAAAATTAAAAATGTCTTATATGCAGTATAGGTGAAATATTTCCAAAAATAATGCAAAGTAAATGTGCATAATATGTTAGATAAAAAATAATTAGAAAGCACTTGCCCAGTGGTTCGTGTAGTGGTACATTAAGTCTTGATTTGGTTTTATTTAGATCTGGTTAAGTCTGGGTTTAGTACCTAGTTTAAACCTGTTTCATCCTTCATTATGTACTGGTTTACATCTGGTGTAGTTCTACTGTAGTTCCTGGTTTATAACTGATTTAGACCCGGTTTAGTCCTTGTTCAGACTTGGTTTAGTCCTGATTTTGATGTAGGCTTCTTGTACTACTATTTTAAGAAATGCACAGAAATGCACTTGGTTTGACTCTTGAAAATAGTTGGATTTATTATGTGTCATTATCTATGCGTATGCAGAGGCTCACACCATAGAAATCTGTCTGGGATGAATATTTCTTTGATGGAGGGATTTAGCTTCTTAATTCTTTTATAGAAACCTTCTGTCATATTTCAGGAGCGAATTTGTGTGCGTGGAGTTTTTTCTCTCTGTCAAATGTCTGTTGTATACATTGGCATAAATCCTAGTGAGAGGAACGCTATCTGGCCTTTGCTGGAAAACTGATTTAGCAGGCTGTGATATATTTCATAAGGGATGGTATGTCTGTGCAGTTTTCTGATTTGAAATCCATATAGTAAAGCTTGTATTTAGATATACTATTAAGCTAATTTCCATGTCAATGACAGGGAAGTGCATTTTCGGTCTGCTTTGATTGGGACTAAGCTGCATGATATGTGCACTGCTGCTCAAAAGTTTCCTAAAATACTGTAAGAAAAATGTTAAAACTAAAATTATTAATATCTGACCCTGTTCTATGAAATAAGTTGTCTGTAGTGAGTAGAGGCCAGAGGAGGGACTAAAACGCAACTAGTCAAAGTAGTAACCCACAGAATCTGATCTGATGTTGCTGTATAGGCCGGTAAAGGGACTAAATTATGACACAATGCCTACTTTAGAGAGTCAAATAACATTTTTTGTACTATTTTTTTATTTTAGAAAACTCTCTATACCTTTTAATCATTTGGAAGAAAAAGCATGTCTCAAACTTGAGCTGCATAATTATGTGTGCATATCTGTACAAGTGTGCGACTGACTGGTGTAAAAAGGGGCAACACTCTCTTTAATGGTGGGGGCATTTCTCTCTGTGCTTCCTCTTGTGGGGTATCATTAATCGCTCAATCTCAGCTGCACTGTGTAATCTTGATTTGCCTTTGTCTGGTGTAATTTCTCCAGGATTGGTCTAATTGTTGCCTTCTGGTTTTCCCCCATTTGCCAAATTTCCCTCAGTCTCGCTTCCTGTGCAGGCCTTTGTGTCTGCTTCATTTGTCCTTCTCAGCAAATAGGACACAATGGCATGTTTTCGTAAGACATCTTCAGACCCTTTCAAAAGATATAGAAAAAGTAAAAAAGAAAATGCTGTCTTGTTCAATCTTGCATAACTTTGCAGCTACATAAACATTCAAGAGACCTCAAAATACATACTGACTGTTTGTTTGAAATAGGGTTTGTATTCACACACACAGCAACGCAGACATGCTTATAAGGCATAGGACTGACATTTCTGCCCTTTTTGTGGACTTAGTTGTGTTGGACACTGGGTTTGATCCTGGGTTTGTCGATCTGTCTGGATGAAGTCAGCATGTCCTCCCTGTGTTAATGTGGGTTCTCTTTGGGTACCCCGACTTCCTTCTACCTGTGTGTTTAGAGAATTGGTATAAAGGGAAAAACCCACCAAGACACGGAGAGAACATGCTAATTCTACTTATAGATATCTTGATATGTGTGAATTAATTGAAGTACTTCTGTGTATGTCTTCCATTTTGTCTTTGTGGTTATAATGCTTCTTTCTTGATTCTTCTGGGCCTGTATTTTGTCTGGATATTTAAAAATCCCTCTATGCAAAAACTCACTAAGGCAAGGCAAGGTTATTTGTATAGCCACTAACCTCCTCCTCACTTCTATTTCAGGGGAAAGCTATGTTTGTGCCTCAGAAAACTTCTACAAGAAAGTCGACTACACAAAGAACGTCAACCCCAACTGGTCTGTGAACGTGAAGGCCGTAGCCAACCAGAAGAACATCCAGTCCTTGGCCGCCAAAGCCGCTTGCGAGCCACGAGAGACTAAGGACTTCATTCGGCCCAAACTGGTGACGGTGATGAGGAGCGGAGTCAAGCCACGTAAAGCTGTGAGGGTCCTACTCAACAAGAAGACGGCCCATTCCTTCGAGCAGGTCCTGACTGATATCACAGAAGCCATTAAACTAGAGAGCGGAGTGGTGAAGAGGATCTACACACTGGACGGCAAGCAGGTATGTCAGATGTTCACAGTCTGTATCAAGAAGTATGTAGAATTTATTGCAAAATTATAGTTATCGCAATTTCAGCAAATGCAATATCGCAAAATCGAAATATATCGCACTAACAGAATGGTCTTTAGTTTGTGTGTTGTGTGACGTAAAGTTTTAGTCATGATTTCATTACTTTAGTTCTACTTTGGCCTTGTTTTAGGCCTCATTTAGTTAATCTGTATTAGTATTGGTGGTAATGAGTAACTGAATCTATTACATTTACTTTACATCAGATCATACATTCAAACTATTACTTAGAATGCCTATTTGGGAATTATTTGAAGTAACGGTACTCTATAGTTGTCTACAATATAGCAATGTCACACTAGCATTTTTATTAGTGGTACATTAGTTTAATATGAAAACATGAACTCATAAGCGTACACTATATATAAGTGCACCAACACAATAGGAAAATTATAGTAGTACAATCCCTCATTCACAAACTCAGCCACAGCCCCATGATATCACCATGATCAAAGGCTGGAGGAAACAAAATGATTTGCCTTGATATGCAAAAACCCATTACATCTTTGGGTGACTTCATTTAGTTAATGTACACAGAGGACAAAATACACAGGAGACAAAATCCTATTGTTCAGTGATGCCACCAGCCAAAGATGACACAGCAGCTTCATGAGAACTACCTCTGAAGACAATAAACTTTATTGTGTGCCTCTATTTTGACTTTGAAGACCACATTTTATCTGGCCATTGCTATCCTGTCCATCAAGCTTTGTACAGAGATATTCCTAGACCACTATATGAAAAGCTTATAGTCTTGGGAAGTCATGCCTTGTGGCTACAGTGCTGTTGAATTAGTGTTGTACAAAAGACCAAGCCCTGTATTGTTGCGTTTGATCACTTTGTCTTCCATTGTTCAGTCAGTTTGGTTTAGTGCACACACAGTTTTAGAGAAACTGTGAGATTGCTGTTATCAGGCACGTCAGCAGGAATGGCAAATAGCAGGCAGCTTGTAACTTCATTTGATCTACAATATAAAATTGTTAGCAATAGCACAATTAGTTATGGTTAAAATAGCAATGACAAAAGGTGTACAATTTGTGTTCCAGCTGTTTACAAAATGCTAAGCAAGTGTTTAGGATGAAGATCTAAATCCAGCCATGTGGAATTACAATTAAATTTTGATCACCGCACAACCCACATGCTTTGCCTTCAAAAGTCAACTTGTATAGATTTTTGAAAGACATGTAGATTTTCTCCACTATTTTATTAGTAGTTGTAGGCTGCTCACATCTTTCGGTCTCGTCATGCTAATCCCAGACAGGTTTGTGGAGCTAAGGCAATAGGCTTATGTCACAATAAGAAGATACAGTAAAAACTCAGCAACACATTTTGGCACCAGTCACATGCAAATGATCCCCTTTCATTGTAAATATAGTTTCTGATTTGACTTTGGGTCTTCAACTACATCCCACATTGGAAACTAATCTAACTCACAAATGAATGAGTAGGTGTACAAAACACCATTCAGAAAGAAGGGCTCTGTAGTTCTGGCTTATACTGATAATATAATTGGAGCATATTGTAGTTCACTTCGATGATTACACTTTGTCTTTGTTGTGGAAAGCAAGCTGGCACGGCAGATGTCCAGGTAGCACTTACTTTATGTGTTCAACAATGTCTATTTAGCTAAAAATCCAGGAAATGGGAGAAGGTAATCAAATGATCCAGATGCCACTTTTGACTGTAACATGGTTTAAAATCTCTCTCTTGGGATTAGCATTGTTGTTGTAATGTCCAGGACAAAGTTAAATGGACGCCATGTTTAATTCATAGTTAGGCTTCATGGAGTAGTCTTAGGGGATAGGCCTTTATCACTGTGCGGGGTCCACCCACCTGGGAGGACTGGAAAAGGTCAGCCTGGGAAATGATCTTTTGGTGATTTTTTTTTAAGAAGCAACAAATGCATCTGCTCTATAAACCATGGCAATGTTCTTTCAAAGTTTTATTAATCTAGATTTAAAAAATATATATATACTTACTAGCCAATTTATGAGGAACACGTACCTATAAAGTGGTCTTGGTGTTGTCTTCTGCTGCTGTGGCCCACCTGTTTTAGATACTTTAGTCCCTCCCGTTGCCTCTATGACCTACTTTACATCATAGAACAGGGTGAGATAGTTATTTTTCAGATTTTTTTTTTTTTTTTTTTTTTTTAAACTTATTCTTCTTTTAAGAACCTTACAGAAATCTTTGTAGATCAGCAATTTCTGAAATACTTAAACCAGTTAATACCTTATTAAAAAGTCACACAAATCTCCTTTTTCTTTATTCTTATGCTTGGTATGAATTTCAGCATGCTTGTCTTTAAAATTACTAAATGCACTGATAGTCTGCAATGCCTTTGTCTGGTTATTTTTCATAAATTAATCAAAATGCCTAAAGAATAAAGCGACTAGTCAATTATCAGAGGCATGCTTGTGGACATAATGTGAAAGCATCTGTGGATATCATTGAAGACATCTGTTCCTTAGTCCCATGTTTGATATGGTGAAATGTTCATTGATTTTCTCACCAGGACTGTATGCTGTATAATTCAGAATAGAGGGGAGGGGCGGGTGCGGCTGAGGTAGGGTTAGGAGTGTGTCCCGCTGAGCTCTTTTAGGTGCTGTCTGTCTAGTGTCTGTACAAATCACATGTTTGTAGCAGGAGGAGGGTGGGCTGATATCATGAAGCGGATTTGATCTTAATGGCTTCTCTCTCAGGGGTGCAGTCTGGCACTCATAGGTTTCCTCTTATGCATGGGGTCATCGTCACCTTATGGGACATGTCCAGTCTGTCCATGCATTTTTAATGAAAGGCCAGGCTTTCTAATGCTATAAAATGTCAGCTTAATACAATCATTCTGCTTTCATTTCGCCACACGGATCATTTATTACTGCATATCTTAGCTTTATGTATGATTCCTTGGACACTTTTATAATATGATTAGTTTTTAGGATTACACCATTCATTCATGTATCTTGTACTTCTTTTGATAAGGGTCTGGAGCCTATGTCAGTAACTATGGGCCTGAGATGGGGGATCCCTCTTAAACGGCAGCCAGTTAGTTGCAGGGCTAGGTTACACCAATTGACAATAAAAGCTTATTTTAATACTGGCTATAACTGGATATTGATTACTACTATTAAATTAAAATGATATAAGTTAAGGCATTGTATAACATTTCGTTCATTCATTGTCCACATGAAAGTTTGATATGATTTCTTAAGAAATGTAATTTCAATTCTCTGTTAAGCTTTTGCACCAAAGTTACGTTACAATGCAATCAATTGTCACAATCCTTACTCATGCCACTGGAGTACAGTAGTACCTGCAGTAAAACCCCCATTAACCCCTATGATTTACCCATACTGCTGGTTTACAGATACCAAGGTATGGGCGATATGATAAAAATAAAATATCACAATTTTAGTTGACTTTGAATGTTCTGCCTTACACAGAAGACTACTGCTACATAAAACAAATTTTACAACATTTCAATATGAACGATATTGTTACAGTAAAAATGAATGTGTAGTATCTTCTCAAATTGGTTCAATCTTCATATCAACTTCATATCATGGTTCGATTTTTATCACCACATCACCTACCCTTACAAATATTCACTTTTTTGCCGGTTGTGCATCGCCATGTGAGTAAAGGCGTGTCATTCGGTGAGTGGTCTTTGTGCGCGCTGAGGCAAACTGCAGCTGTGGTCTTTGGTTCGAGTCATAGTATTGATGCAGTGCCCGCCCCTCCCTCCTCCCTCCCTCTTCCCTCCCTCACTGACTCTGCAGCGATCTCTCCATCCTCCTCTTCATTGCTGCCCGGTTGCTATGGCGACCACATCACGGGCAACAAAGAAGAGGCGGATAGGCGAGCCCAGCTGGTGCGGACCGGTCTGCTGGTGTGAGTTTACTATGTGTGTGCAAAAATTGGTCTTCAAAATCACATGGCATGACTAACCTTTTGATATATTTTGCATTTTGTCATCAGGCGTGACTTCCTTTTAATGCAAGTATTTACTATTGAAATAATACTAGAGATAAATACACTAGATGCTCTATTGAACTATACAAAGCTTGCGTGCAATTCCTTGATGCTTCTATTTTCTTTTAGACTTTGAAGACAGATACTTTCTTTGTTAGCATTGTGCTCAAAATCACTCCCATTTACCCCCAGTGCTTTCATTTTACACAGAAAAGGGTGGGGCCGGCAGTCTCATTTCAGCCCTTAAAGCAAATTAGGATAATTTTATATTGGCTGATGGGGAGTAATTATCACTTCTCACTAAAAAAACACTGATTCTGATTTAGCCTCATTGCACTAAAAGCTGCATCAAATCACCAAGCTTAATTAATTGCCAGTAGACATTTAGTATTCATTCCTTTTAATTCACAGTTGCATAGGCTTTCATCCGTACCCAGGGGCGCCACTAGGTATTCTGGGCCCCTACATAAATTTTTTTCATTGGGCCCCTAACTGATTTTTTTTAGGGGCGCAGGCAGAAAATTTAGGGGCGCATGATGTAAATCGATCAA
>JAVQKG010332589.1:0-10949 GCA_036025885.1 Hypseleotris bucephala | reverse complement strand
AATGTTAACAAACACTATTTAGATTCTTTTATTTAGCGGGTTAGCAGGTTAAAACGAGCAGACATGTATGCGCTGCTCTTCTATCTCCTCTCCTCCTCTGTCACGTGACCGCACGGCACCAGCGAGAGAGGAGAAAGAGAGAGACCGCGCAGACCGCCTGTGAGTGCTCTGAGGCGGGGGTAGAGCTCACGGCTGCACCTGCGGCTCGTGGAGGAGTTTTGAGGACAGTAAATGCAGAATCCTACATGCTTTTACGCGGAGGGTTACCTGGCAGGCAGAGCTGTAACCCTCCACGGTTCAAATAACCAATTGTGTTAGGACAAAATACAATGCGATTAATCTGCGTTATTTTATCAAGGATGCGTTAATGTTTTTTGATTAATCGCATGCGTTAACGCGTTAATATTGACAGCCCTATATGTAATATTCACAAATAATCAAGAGCATTGTTGTTGCTGACCTTATCTTTAAGGAGAATCTCATATGTTGTGAGAAGGATGTTCAACTTTAATCTCTTCGTATGGACATGCATCCATTCATGTGTTCGGATCTATCAAAAACACAGCACACTGTAAATAACACACAATAAATAATTAACTGTTATAAGATTTAACCAAATTAAATACCATATTTCTGCTGCTGATGTCTCCCAGGTAGACCACAATATTCATTTGAGGAGCCCACAGTTGGATTTCTCTCTGCCAAGAGGTGAGCGTGGACAAAGGAACCACAAGCAAGAAGGGCCCATAGAGCTGATGGTCATGGAACATGTAGTTAAGAAAACAGATGGTCTGGATAGTCTTTCCCAGGCCCATCTCATCTGCAAGAATGCAGCTGTTGCCTCTACAAATTAACACAGAAGCAAAAGGGAAATTTTAGAAAAACTGCTATGATGATGTACAAAGAGCAGTGTTATGGTCATTTTTTTGTCTCAAGATGTTCGATAATGTTGAAAACATCAACTAAGTATAAAAATGTAAAGCTCCCGTACTTGCACCAAGAGTGTGCCATCCAGTTCAAACCATCCAGCTGGTAGTCTCGGAGTTCTAGTCCATCAGCTCCTATGTATGATGGCTGCTTCTTCATAGGCATAAACCTAGGCCTCTGTTTCAGCACCTTTGTGTTAAGAAAAATATTCAATTAAAGTCACTTTTCAAAAAACATTGCATGAAACAATGTGTTTTCAATTTAAACTTTCAGATCGGTAATGTGGATTTACCTTACAATCTCTAGACGGAATGGTTTTGGACTGGTTCCTACTCATGTAGTCGTCAATGCATTTCTGAAATTTCTTGGAAATAAGAGCACCATCTTCCCAGCTGCACTCAGAGTAAGGCAAACCCTGCCACTTGCACAGGTAATCTGGGTAACCAGCTGCTGATTTCTGGTTTGAATGTCCTGCTCAAAACAATGCAATATTAATTATAGACAAACGTATTTACTTTTTAGTTGAAGAAAGAGATAAAGGATAACACAATAAACGCACCTATGATTCTTTCTACAAGTTTGTACTGAGAGTGCAGGTCATCCATGAGTTCTTCTTGGCAGTTAAAATACTCTATATCTTCAGGTGATGCAGCTTTGAGCCTGAATACAATTAGAATATTATACATTGTAAATAAACATTTTAAATGTCTTTCTTGTATTCTATTCTTCATGATAATAAAACAACTGATGAAGCAATCACCAGGTTTTGTATATTTGTATTTTATAATTGTATTTTCATACCATTTCTTTTTTTCTTGTTCTTTCTTCTTAAAATTGTCTAACTTCTTCATTCCTTTGACATTTTGCATCTTTAGCGTGTCCTCCGTCTCCCAGGTGTTGTGGATATGGGCCCAGTTTTTCCACTTTATCAAATATTGGACATCACCAGCCTCTTTGTTGGCATTAAAATTGGCATTTGGGTCTCCTTCTGCTTCGACAGTGTATACTGTTGTGGGACTTCCTGTCGCTGTTGGAAAAGTAAGACAGATTGGAGCTCATGCAGATATGAAGTTTTTTAATAAAACACAGATAAAAGTCACAATGCCACTTACCTCCTTTCCGTCCTACTCTGCAGTCCATTACCTTCTCCAGCGTTTCAAACTCATCTTCCTCCGGTTGTGGGACATCCTCACCCAGGACCTCCACTAAATCATCGGAGTCTGTCTTTAGCTCCTCATCCTCCTTGTAGCTGATGTTAACAGTGGCCTGCCGCCGTAGCCCCGCAGACATTGCCTTTTTGTAGTTATCTTCTTCATCGTCAGAGGATGAAGATTTATGAGGTTTCTTTTTCTGAGTGCTACTTTTCTTTCCATTACGAAAATTTGCCCTGTAATACAGACAGAAAAGAATGTTTTTTTCAGTTACTTCTGTGCAATTTCCTATGGATTGTAACGTGTATACAGTATAGGACAACGTACTTAGTTGGAGGTTTTCTGCTTTTTGTTTTGTTACTGGGCTCATAATCTGAGGCCGTCTCATCACTGTTTTCTTCTGCTGATGAGTCTGACCCTGAACCACTTCCAGATCCTGAGCCTGATTCAGAGTCAGAGGAGCCGGAGTTTCTTCTTGTTTTAGATCCACTGGACGAGTCGGACTCATCACTACTCGATGAATCCTACAAGTTCAGATAAAAAAAACTATGATGAATCCTTTTTTTAAATAAAATATTTAAAGAAATTCTATTTCAAGTTCTACATTTATTGGGTTTGGTTAGAAACAAACCTCGTCAGATTCACTGTTTGAGGAGCTTTGCCTCTGCTGTTGATGCTGCTGCTGCTGTTGTTTCCTAAGCATAGCAGACCTCTGCACTGCCAGGATACTTGGGTTGGACTTCCAAAACTATAACCCAAAATAATGCAACTTAGATTATGTATTGACCTTTTTGTAGTTTGTGTATTACAAAATCAATTATGCACATACTGCATACAAATAAACAAAATTTTGAAACACACCTCAGCTCCATCAATATTAGACTTATTTTGTGGTTCAATCTTCTCTTTTGATTTTTCTGTGTCAGAGTCTGACTGACTGCCAGAATCTGAGCCACTTCCTGAGTCGCTGCTCCCTGATTGGCTGCTGCTGCTCGAGGAGCTTGAACTGGAGCCTGAGCCCGACCCTGAGCCGGATCCAGAACCGGATTCATCGTCTGAATTACTGTCAAATTTAAAAGAAAGGAAGAACTTGTTAAATATTTACAATTGAAAAACAAAACATGACAGGTAAAGGAAAACATTTTATGTTTTAAGATAAATTGTTGCAAGAGACTTGTGTACCTTTTCCTTAACTTTTTCTTGTCAACAATATTAAGCAAACGATTTACCTTGATTCTCCACTGCTATTGCTGACACTTTCATCCTCGCTTCGCCCAGCCATACTGACTTCCAAAGCCTAGACTCCCCCCCAGATCTATGTGGTTAACCTGTTAGAGATAACAAACAATATAATCAACTGAAATGATGGACACTAAGACAAAACATGTCCGAACTGGAACACACAGACAACTCAAAGCAACGCAAACAAAATGGCACTGAACAGAAATATAAATATCAGTAAAACCATCATTTTTATTGTTAAAATGTGTTTGTGAGTAAGACAACACACTCCCTGACGTTTGTGGAGCTGTGGCTAACCTAACAAGTTAGCTGTTTGCACTCTGACTCAAAGGCCTATCGGGCCTGTGTGAAAATATTTTAGACTCAGATAAAGACAATAGACGTGAGACTACTTTAAATGTAGATAGCTGTCAGACAGAGACCACATAGAGCGATATCTTTGTGTCAACCCTTTAAATCTTGGTTACAAGCAGGGTCAGTTTGAGTATTAGCAATGCTAGCTAGCAGTTAGCTTAGCGCTAACTAGCATAGAGTTCAAGCGACGCCAGCATTATTATTGGCGGGGTAAGTGTGAGAGATACAGGCATACAGTCCACTCAAATCAGGCATCTTTGACAAAATCAAAGAGCAATAATTAACACCAGATAACGCGACGTCCCTATACCGGGTTCAGAACAATGAGTGGTGTATAAGTTCAAACTAAATATTGGTTTTATTCAGCGCTAGCACTTCTGTTTTGTTAGCACTCTAATTTTAATTCAAAAAGAGAGACGCATGAAAATCCTACGGCAAATAATGTGTTACATCAAGAGACACTATCGATACAATGAAAAACGGGCGTCAAATATGTTTGCATATGTTGAAGCATGGAATGTGATAACATAAACACGAGTAGAGTTGTGCTAGCAGCGTTTACTCGGTTGTCAAGGAAAGTAACGCAGGCTAACACCGTGGAGCACGCGGCTAGCATCGAGGCTAACAAAATGACAAAACTTTGCACTAGTTCACTTATCCAGGTGCAGGGGATCTATTCTGTTCATAAACTGTCTAAATACAACAAAATAATCATTTGAAATTTTATTTACGAACATTTAATCGTAGAACAGCGGTACCTTACGCAATATTTAATATTTTACCCACATACCCAACTGAGCTAACCTAAGTTCACCCTCTTCCATCTTGTTTTCATTCGCCGCTCACTTCTCGCGGCTTTTACGCCAATCAACCTAGTGTTGCTTTACTTTTTGACCAAACAAAGCAGACAATAGTCACCGTTCAAGTTTCAGCAGCACATATTAAAAGTTACCTGAGAAACCTCGATGGAGTGGTTATTTTATTCTTCTTCCCACTTCAGATGTGCTTCTTTTATCAGCAGCACTGCTCAAGCTACTGCTAGCTCCCAATAAGGGAGAGCAGCCACTAAACACCCACCGGTAGGAACTGGTATTGTGTTGTCTTCGCTCCAATTTAAGAAAAGTATAGTCCACTTTCTCTTTCGTATTCCCAGAAATACGGTATCGTCGCTGAACGGTGATAGTATAAAGCTGGCATTTCATTCCAGTGTGTTCCGACACCCGGCCTCCGCCATGACGCCGTCGTTCGCTTCAACAGGAAACCCCGCACAGTGACGTAAGGACGGCGCAGCGCAACAAACACCAACATCAGGAGCGTCTGTCTACCAAACCACAGCATCCATCCTCACATGATCCTCACCAAAGGCCGCCAAGAGGACACAGTACAGACAGTCGGGACATTTCTTTGCACAATACATGGGCTTTAGTTCCACCATATTTAGTCCTACCTGTACCTTTAAATTTTATTACATTGTTTACTATAGACCCAGAGCTGTTGATAGAGGCTCTTGGATAAGACGTCTTCAACTCAAAACCCAAGTCCAGATGACTGATTTAAACCTTCTTCAACTTTATTTAATGTACACATTATACAGTTAGACTTTTGACTGGAGGTAAAATTCTTAATTTTTAGGTTTTACTGGACAAGTCCTTACAGAAATGTTGATGACCACAATAGTTTCTCCATTATATGCTCAAAATCATTCTATCCCTCACCACAAATCACACTTTTTTGTAACATTAACTCACTTTCGCCTCCAGTTGCCTCCATTCCGGAATTTTTAACATTCCGGATGACAAACACTTGGGTCTATATTTCTCTTGTATCTTTGCAAACACCTTTTTACCGTGTACTTTATTGCATGCTTCCTGATTCTTTTAGCGAGTTAAACGGTTCTTCTCACCCTAAGCATTTCATTGCATTGTTGACCTTGTGTTGATCCTGCATATGACAAATAAACAAATCAATTGCCAACCCATACTGAAGTTTGAAAGATTTGCTCATGATTTTAGTCTTTGTTGGACACATTACATACAAGAAAGTCATATGTCCCTAAAAACAAAAATATTGATGTTCAGCCTATTTACACTGGTCACTGCATGTGCGAAATGAACTCAAATCGGTTCAAAGAAGAATAAGAAAAAAAATCACATTGTATTGGCTATTTGTGGGTCAACATCGGGATATTTACGGGCATAAAATCTTTAAAACCACAAATATACGCAAATGTCCCAGCTCATATTGCTGATTTTGATATTCCCGAGCGCGTATATTATTGGTTGGATGAAGGAGCTCGTTTCAGACTGTGAGCCAATGGGGAAGTGGTCCAGGGATCCTGCAGCTCAGGAGCGGAAGCACATTATTCTGCATCACTACACAAAGCAATTCAAAACACGTCCAAGGGTGCCTCTGCACAGATGAGTTCTAATGCCCAGATCTGAACATAAGGCAAGCTAAATTTCTGATATGAGAGAGTCGCTACAGCCATGGGTTGAATCTGTAGACCAGACACGGAGCCCAGACAAAATTCAAGGTGAGTCTATAAAGTGGCGCGTTTAGCTTAAATTATTTTGCTGAAAATTGAAATAAAAAAAATCATAGGCCTATATAGTAGCTTAGTATTTACTAGGCTAATATAGCCTACGTTTAGGCTATGTGTTGCCCTTGCATACCTATTGTAAAAGGCACATTCTTAATTAAAACTAAATAACCATTAGGGAAAGCTAACATTCTAAACCTTTATATTAGGCCACTACTCATTACTCATAATATCATACACAGATATTCAAATATGATCCACTGTAGCCAGCCAGTATTTTTGCCCTTTATACAGAATAAATCTTAAAACATAGATTTTTTTCAACTTAATATTTGTAAATAATCAGAATCATTGTCCAAAAGGAAAGATCAGACAGCCTGAACCCAAGGCAAGTCAAGTTTAGGTTATTATAGCACAATGCATACCCAAGGCAATTCAGAATCAGCAGAATCAGTATTGATATTCAGGATTCCTACTCATCCTGGAAAACCTGGAAAATAATTGACCTGGCCTTTTTTGGTTTATGGAAATCATGGAAAATGAAAAAAAGTGTCAAATTCCTGGAAAATACTTGAAGTCGTCCTGGAAAATCGTTCCCCCTCTGCTCCTCTCTCTGCTCCTCTTTCTCACCAAGAGAGAACACAAACATTCATCTGTCGTTCAGTGAGGGGGATGTACACAGTTTTTAGCCTCTCCTCGGCATATGAACAATTGCATATGAATTGTATTAGGTTATTATTACAGTAAATTATTTGGTTCACGTTGTCTGTGTAAAATAAAAAATAGAGTGAAGGGAATCGGGTCTTTATGAGTCCCGAATCCAGATGGTGTTGTAGTTAATAGTAGCTAATTTGTTATTTCCAGAGGAGGAAAGGTGTTCAAGTATGGAATGGACCGTCTATGCATTTAGCCTGTGCTCAGAATGTGGGCCGCACATTTAACTGAGCTAAACTATGGCCCAAAATTTGGTCAAAAGTTGGTTGCCCAAGTTCTGCAGTGTGGAGAATATATGAATTGTCAGAACTGATAATATCACACAGTGGCAGAAAAAATACGTCCTGGAAAAAGATTGACAACATTGACCAAGAGCATGTATGCTCTATTCCAAAATCAATTACCTTAACCAAATCTGGAGGGGTATCGGCATGTATGGATGGTTAAATCACAGTTGGTGGAACTGGAGTTGTCTTCTTTGACCTGTGATGACAAGGGTCATGGCCATAGTGGAAACCAACAAGCTCTTCCACAAGGTGGAGACATTTTCAGAAAGATGCTTTATTTAGTGCACACTTAACTTTAACAATGTATACAAGTTTTTTCTACATGTTTAGTAGGTCATCCATACATACTAGATAGTGTTTAATCTATTCTTTCTGATCAGACTTTTTTTTTCCTTTTTTCTTTTTAAGGTTAATTTATTGGCAATGGTAACATAAAATAGTATTTTAATTAATTTAATATTAACCCAATATTTTATTTCAGACAAATAAAAATCTGAAAAATGTGAACAAATCTAATCTTTAAGATGAACTAAAATTGGCATGTTGCCTTTTCCGCCTAAAATGTCAAAGTGTTGCACAACTGCTTTAAGGCTGTGACTCCGCTCTGAGTGTAGAGTGCCACTCAAAAAAGAAAAAAAACATACCACCTGTCGTTAAGTTTCGCCACTACATCATCAAACAGAAAACTTAAACTGTACACTGGGAACACTGTGGACTCTGTAGATAGTTCTCTGCTTATTATTCAAAAGATTTAAGATTTTAAACACAGTAATATAAAATAAAAGAAAATATAATTAATATGTATAAAAAAAAACAACAACAAAAAACAATTGAGGTGTTTAAGTTACTCCAAAATGTACTTAAACAAGGATTGTATTTAAAAACCTATTATTTCACTTTTAATTTACCTGTACTCTACCAAAAGCTGACTCGGTGGATCATTAAATCAGGCCAGTAGTGGAACCGATATAATTTACTATACTTTATCCTAATTATGAGCAGATAAATAATGTGGTGAATTGCATTACATATTAAAATGTAACCCACAAATTACAAAGCTAGAAGTTTTGAGGGTAGTCTCATCTCAGTTATATTAGATCTTAGGTTTATTATTTCTGATAATACAAATTTAGGATTGAAATGTCTATGTCCTTCAGTTTTTACATTGTTTTTTCTAGATATTATGATCAATATGAGGACTGAAAAAGCTGGCCTATAATACTTAATATATAATATTATAATAATAAAAAAAAAATACAATTATATCATTATACATAAACTGTAAATGCATGTGTTTGTGGGACCAGCCTGAAGGCCAAACACACGATTATAATAAAAAAAACATTTAAGATTAATTTATTTTTAATTGTATTTTTAAGAATATAATTTTTGATGCAGTCATTCCTTGTCATTTAGAGTTGACACATTAAAGTAATAATAAAATTAAATACATTGGAAACGCATCATTCGACCTTCTTAATAGTTATAATTAAATCTAAAAGTTTAGAAATAGCCAACATATCTTTTCAAAATATCTTTGCCACCGCATATAAGTCATCATTCAATCATTTTCATGTGTCGCATCACTTCCTGTGTGAAGCAGATGTGTTGGTCAGTGCTTAGTTTTAAATAGGGAAGTTAACACTTAAATTCACAAGGAAGTCGCTAAAATAAGGAAGCTTGTGCAAACTCAGGCTGTGTCACTGTGCATCACCCCACGGATTGGATCAGACCTGCCTCACCCAAAACACCGCTTTTAAACCGTTATAAATAATTTGTTTTCTTGTGAACAGACCGCTGATAATGCTCGGAGATGTCGCGAAGGGCTAAAATTTGACAACTTGGATTTACGTTCTGGAGTGACACTTAACAAACCGGTAAGCAGCATTTTCTCTATCATTACGTTTTTAAGTAAGTGGACAACACATATATTTATATTTATTTACTTTATGGTTTCAGATTAGAATTTATCTTTGTTTCTGAACAATTAATTTACATAGATTCTCATTTGAAAACAATAATGTATGACTTAACTTAACTGACTTAACAAATGACAAATGATTACAGTAGTTAAGTGCAATGTTGACACTCGTCAAAAGGCACCAAAAACAGAATACAGACATACACTAAAATTTATTTAAAAAATATTATCTTTTACAAAACAAATATTAATAAGAGCAAAATTAAAGTTTTTGATTGTAACATAATTTTTTATACATAAGTTTCTATCAGTAAATATATTTAAATACAAAGAAATAGCAGTGTATTGTAAGTATAGTGTCAGTTAAGTGAGGTTAAAAATGTGATAAATGAAAATCTGAAATGGTAAGTAACACGTTTTGAAAGACTGTAGCTATTGCATTATGGGTATCCAGAAACATGTTTAAATTAATAAAATACCAAACTTTGAATTCAAAATTGATATCCCTCTTTCTTTTAAGGAACTCTTGGGCATTTTGGACAGTTTCTTGAGGCACCATGGCGGACATGGTAAATACGCTGCCCTTCTTCTATGGCAGTATCACCAGAGAAGAGGCAGAAGATTACCTCAGACAGGCCGGGATGAGCAATGGACTGTACCTACTGCGCCAAAGCCGAAACTACCTGGGAGGGTTCGCCCTGTCTGTGGCCTTTGGAGGACGCTGCTGTCACTACACAATTGAGAAAGAGCCCAGGGAAACGTATGCGATCGCAGGCGGTAAGAGCCACAGGACCCCCCAAGATGTGATCGACTACCACTCCCAGGAGACGGATGGCCTCGTTTGTCTCCTCAAAAAACCATGCAGTCGTCCCAAAAATATGCAGCCAAAGGTCGGGGCGTTTGACGATGTGAGAGAGAAACTCATTCGTGAATATGTGACGGAGACATGGAACCTGCAGGTTTGTGCCCACTGTTTGAACAAAACATTTAGCCTTCATTTTTATTTTAGATATATATGTCGTGTGTGTGTAGGTGTGTGAGTCTGTGTAGGTGGGTGAGGTGGGGTGGGGGTGGGGAGGGGGGGTTTATCTTCACTGCAGGGAACCACAGATCCTTTCCTGTTGCAAATTATTGAGACTAGTACATACAAACCAATCTGTAACACATCGTTGCACATATTTTTAGCATCATAAACTCCTAAAATATGTGTGTTTTAGGGTGCTGCGTTGGAACAAGCCATCATCAGTCAGAGGCCACGGCTGGAGAAGGTGATTGCCACAACAGCTCATGTGAGGATGCCCTGGTTTCATGGGATCATAACACGAGAGGACTCCGAGTCCAGACTTCAAAATGGCTCCCGGACGAACGGAAGGTTCCTGTAAGTATCCACGGTGGTCTTGTACAAGATAACAGATTTATATTGTGCTTCAGTTTAAATGGTTTTGAAATGTGTTATTTAATAAGGAACAGTAATTCAATTTTAGCAAATAAAAATGTTATAAATGTTAAGAAAATGCAAGAAAGTGTTTGGATGAACTAAAGCCTTCCCACCTCCATGTCCACTGTCTTTTGAACCACTTAGATACAATTACAGTTTACAATCCAATCCACTTTATTTCTATAGCACATTTTATAAACATAAACAGTTTCCAATGTGCTGCACAAATAGAATAAAACAGTGAAAAAGAAAAACAATGTTACAATACTAAAATATGGACTATACTAAAATAGCAATAAATACAAAGTTTGATAGAAACAATCTGTAATGCATTTGTTGTACAGGGACAGTTTCTGAGCTGTTTTCATGACATAAG
>JAVQKG010332544.1:0-14293 GCA_036025885.1 Hypseleotris bucephala | reverse complement strand
TACAGTGATTCTCCACATCGTGCTGAACATAAAATATTATTATGGCCCCGCCCTACTACAAACAGGAAGTCGGCCATATTTGATTGAAATTGGGGAGTCAGATACATTTTACAGCCTCTATCTTGCACATACTTTGCCCGATTAAGCTCAAACTTGAAACAATTTATCACCCTCCACCATGAACACACCCAAACAATATGATGCCAGTTATCTCAATAGCGCCACCTAGGGACTGACTGAAGAATGTAGTTTTAGGGAAATTTACAAAAATGTAGCAAAAGCCAAAAGCCTTCACAAACATCCAAGGCAGCAGTGACAAAGAGGGTAAGCATTCGCCCTGCAACAGGAAGGTTGCCGGTTCGAATCCCTGCCCAGCGTATATTGTCGTGTCGTTGGGCAAGACACTAAACTCGCATTGCTCATTAATGAATGTGGTTGAATGTGATTGGTGTTCGGAGGGGCGTAGACGCATGGGGTGTTTCGCCGACATACATTTGCTGTCGCTGTCGAGTCTAGTTTTTATATTGCAAATTTTCATAGTAATTCTATTAATTACATATAATTTTCTTCTGCTAACTAATGGAAAAGCTTTGTAATACTAACAAATGCCTTTTACTCCTGACAGATACTCCCCATTGGCCGAGCAGTTTGCCCAGCAGTTTCCTGGTCATGATTTGCCGTCAATGTTAGCCAAGTTTTCACTGCCTGTTTCACTGTCTGAGTTTAGAAACCCTTTGGAGGCTCCTGCACAAGAGGTAAGATCAGTCCTAGCACCAGTATTTGTGAATCAGGGCCCAACATAGTAAAGTATGCAAATATGAAGTATGCCAATATATTGCAATATTGTCTTACAAAAAAAAAAAACATTTATCCACGTTTAAAGTTGAACTGCCTGTTTTTTTTGCTAAAACCAAAACATTCAAAATGTTGAATTTAAATGATGCTCTCCCCTCCTCTTACACTCCTTCCCAACCCAGTCTGTCACGGTCTCACACAAACCAAGAAGTATCAGAATAACAAGCAGTAGTCTGGAAATGGCTATTATTTCTTTGAAAGCGTGTGCTTGGTTAAAAAGTGACCCTGGCTCTAAAACAAAAACCCCTTTACAGTAGTACAGCCCACAGAATGTCGCAGAGATATTGCAGCTTTAAAAGCAGTCAGAGATAAAAATAAATAATATTTCATGGTAAATTCTTGGTCTTGTAAATGCAGAGATGTACTGTATTGTATTAGCAGAGGGAGCAGATGTTCTCCACCGACCCGTCAGATTTTGGAGCTGAGCAGTTGGTCATAAATTATTAATATCAAAGGGACACCAGCTTCACCATCGTCTGCTTTCGTTTTTTATGAAGCATAAGATCTGAGCCACTGCACTTTTTGTTAAGCTATTTTAGGTTTAGGCACTGCCCATTTGTGAATTCAACTATACTTGACCTGCCTTTTTGTTATGACTATAGACTGGATAACTAGTGGAGTAGGAAGGACTAAGAGGCCCACACAACAGACACCAGGCAGTACAGTATATTTATTGTGAAATTTTTTTAAACTTAAGTCTATGGTTTTACTGCAGGCTCTTGGTTGATGATCAGATCAGTAAGTACAGTAGCTCAGTAGGTAGTGTGATGGTCAGAGAGTCTGTAAGATAAGATCATTAGATTTGGTAATACTGCATTATTGATCATTTTGTGATATATTGCTTAGCTTTAAAATATATATAAACAATTTTCTTTTGCAGGCCCAGCTAATCCAGATGGTGGTGTGGATGCTACAGCGGCGGTTGCTGATCCAGTTGCACACATATGTTTGTCTGTTGGTGCCGCCCGGTGAGGATGAGCCCGGCCTCAGGGATGAAGACCTCCCTCTGGCAGCTCGAGTCGGGGGCCGCAGTCTCAGCACGCCCAGCGCTCTCAGCTTTGGATCTCCAAGTATGTGCTGAAGTTTTGCACAGTATATCGCAAAATTATTGTTATATCAATATTAGAAAGTGGAAAATCTGTGTTGGAAAAATAAATAACACCATGGTCTTTTAGTCACGTTGTTAAATTAGTCCTATTTTGTTTTAGTCCTTGTTTATTGTTAAGTTTTGATTTTGAAGCAGATTTAAATTAACTGTTTATTCTTTGAACATATGTTTTCAATTTGTGTGCAGCCAGCAGTGATGACATGACACTGACCAGTCCCAGTGTGGAAAACTCCAGTGCTGAGCTGCTGCCTGGTGGAGATTCGCCTCTCAACAAAAGAATGACAGAAACTTTACTCGCCAGTCTGTCAGAGCACGAGAGGCAGGTGATACTAAACATCCCGGCAGCACAAAATCCAGAAGATCTACGGATGTTTGCCAGGTAAATTAGTTGTTCTTTTTTTATTTACAATGCACATTTGAGTATTCCTATATGCTGTGGTGCACAGGTGTTATAAACACCTTTCTGAATAGACAGGTGAAAACCCCCACCATGCTAATAAATTCCATGTACGGTAGTAGGGGAGTTTGTATGGCCAACAGGAGAAAAGAGGGCCTTTAGGGGAGTTAAAGCACCCAATCTGAGCTTAATCAGCAGAAAATCTAATTTTCAAATTAGAAAATGTACATTTCTATCTCAAAGTCCAAGATTAAAAGGCCTAAAAAGGGGCTTCTTTAAAGGCGTGCTCAAACTTTAAAAAATGGTACAAACAAAATAAAAAAAATACTTAAATTCTGCAGTGTTAAGTACTGCAGGTTGTCTGTAGTCTGTAGATGCCAGGGGAGGGACTAAAGTAAAACTCAGCTACAACTAGTCAAAGTAATAACCCACAAAGTCTGATCTGTTGTGACCTGAAGATGCTTGGGGACAGATTATTTATTTACATCCTAGATGTTTTTTTATTTAAGGAAACTTACAGACTACACCTTAACAGAAGCAAAAGTTTGGAAAGAAAAGTTACTTTGAAGAATGTTGTGAATGTTAATTAGAAAAACACACCACAATGATCCCTGTCTCACTCGTCCTTTTGTGTTTTTTGTTGTTTTCTGCCTAGCAATGACAGCTCCCATCATCACTGCTGTCACACAGTTAATGGCTGGTAAAAAAAAAACTCAGCTCTCAAACCATTTTTCTCCTATCACTTTTTTTAGGTTGCTGCACTACTTCAGGGGACATCACCACCTGGAAGAGATTATGTACAATGAGAACATGAGGCGCTCTCAGCTCAAGACGCTCTTTGACAAGTTTCGAAGTGTCCTTGTGGTGACTAACCATGAAGACCCCATTATATCAATCTTTCAGTCGCCAATGGAGTAGACTTGACACCGAGACAGTATTTGTTCTAGCATACTTTGTCTTTTGAGAGGCCTGCTGTTACTATACATTTTAAATCAACTCAAATACTGGATAATGATTTTTGTATGAAGATTTACATTCTTTATAAGCCAAATGTTGTTTACAATATTAAATTATTTTGTACATATCAGTCATGCCTGAAGTCCATTACTTAATTGGCTGCTTTTAAGTTTCATTGTGAAATGTAGATGCTTTTGAAGTGCTCTATGGTTAATAACACGGCAATTACTGGGCCTAGCAACATGAAACAAAACTGGCAAGTCCCCTCTATCAGTGGGTATTACCTACATGTCTCTGAACAAATTTGTCATGACTAACAAAATTTAACACTAACAAAAATGATAACGTTCATATTTCTTCTAAAAATAGGGGTGCGCGATATAGTAAAAAACATTATATGATTTTAATAACATCAGGATTAATTTACTACCACTTTTATTAATATGAACTCTGACATTGTTACAGTAAAAATGACAGCGAAGAGCAAAGCATAAAGGAAGAGACAGTATCACGATTCAACGATTCTTTACAGGTTAGCAGTCATAACTTCATGTCATGATTCGATTTATAAAGCCATATTGCCCACCTCTAGTGTTTACATCAATTTCTATACTATACCATAAATACATTCTATATAGAAAAGTAAGAGTATGACTTGAATGATCACATTATTCACTGTTGCTTTTGTGTTATTTAGACTATACAGAGCTACTAGGGCATCTTGGAAAATGATCATTCCAGACCTATGGCTACCACTGTCCAGGAATCCCAAGGACCCAGAATAAAGGAAAGATCCTCAACATCAGACGAAGTTGTTTTTGCTTTGAAGGAAGTAGTTTTCCAGACATCTGTGAAAGCACTGAGAGATAATGAGTTTTTTTATTAAAAACACAGATGGACTTAACTCAGAGAGTGGACAGTTTCATACAGCTTATGTCCACCTCAAGTTAAACATGACAGTTACAAATAACATTTATAAACAATGTATTTTGTCCATGAAGGTATCAGTATGGTATATATTTCTTTCCAGTTAAATGAGGACGCTGTCAAGTCTACTGTTTCATTTCCTTAATCTTCTCTCATTTTCAATTCATATTAACAGATGGTGAATTATTTCAGGTACATTTCTGCAGAGTCCTTTTGACTTTGTGCTCCCCTGTATCACGCTGGGCATTTGAATGGTCCATTATGTTTTCAGTTTGAACCAGTCTTTCTGCCTCTTTATTTCTTACACTGACACATGGGTGGCCTAAAATATAAAATCGTAGTGGTTTCTTTGCCCATTCCCCATGCGATTCAATGCCTATGCGTGATGCTGACACAATTGTACTGACTTCTTCTGGACCAGTGCTGGGGTCTCTCTCGAGCCAAACCTCTGGGTCTGCAGCCAGGTCCCGGCGATCAAAGTCTCGTGGAATATTCAGAGCTTGGCAGAGCTTTGAAGGGCCATTGCAGAGCTCTTTGTCCTTTAACTGTTTTGCTCCATCTTTGCGTTTCACTGTCCTCAGCTGCCTCATGACGGACTGACCCTGCAGTGGCTCCAGGGATCTCAGTAGCACAGCAGCACCTTCTCCTGTGTTACAAAATATGAAGTCAGCAAGGATTCACCCCACACACAAGAATTATAGATCTATTTAATACCAATAGAAAATCAATGCATTAATCTTCATTCTTCTATTTTCTAAGTTCTCCACAGCAAAACGAATACCTCCTTGTGTGCACTAAATTGCATGATCATGAAATGATTTGGCATCGATTGTACACTAAGTTCTATTTTGAAAGCAAACCTCTCCATTTATTATGGCTTGGGACTGGGACAAGGAGTTGCATGGCATCCAAGAGGGTCACAAGCCATGTTTTCTATCAGGTACATTGTCTAATTTTACATCTGTTAAATATTTGTGCAGTTTTTTATTTCTAGCATTTGAAAATACTCCTTATCCTGGACTAGACTAGACCCAATGCAACTATAAAATGAGAAAAAGTCTGAAGTACTACCAGAATTTGTTCCAGGCCAAAATATCTGTTTAATACTATGACTGCGTCCTTGTGGTGACTTTACCTTCACTGGACACGTTCATGCAGAGGTAGATGCCATAGATGGGGTACACATAGATGGTGCCAGGCTTCATAAACATGGCAGTATTCCTCTCAGTACGTTTCCCTCCGGCTGAATGAGAGGCTTTATCTTCACCTCCGAGATACGCTTCAGTCTCCACAATCTTCCCCCGCAGCTCGGTACCTTCTGCATACCTGCGAACCAACACCTGCAGGGGTAAACAGCAAGTCTATTAATATTTTATACAGTTGTTCACTTATAATCTTATGCATTTTGATAACGTTGGGGACGTTTCAAGATTAATTCATGTTGTTGTTACTTCTACTTCACAGAATTCACAAACATTGTTTTGTGACAAATTTGCATTTTAAAGTTTCTTAGACTATATTTCTTTACAACTCCTGAGGGATGTCAGAACTTGTACTAAAAAGTAAGTTACCATAATGTTACCAAAACACTGTTAACAATAAACCATGCCCAAACGATTAGGTAAGTTTTTTAATTGAAGAAATAATCTAATGACAAGTGTAGTATAGTATAGAAGGTTAGGGCATTGCAACAGCATCCTTACCTTGCCAAGGAATGCTTTTGCCAAACTGATGCATTGTTGCTTGAAGAACTCCTCTCCTAGTTTAAGTTTTGGGTAACCTTTGATAAAATAATGACTTTGCTCTGTTTTATTTACAGCATGTTTAGAGAGATTTGGCACTTTGTCGGGAATTTCTTCTGTTATTATTTGTACTTTTCTCTTTCTTCCAGCCATAGCGTTTTGGCACAATTAAATAAAGCACATTAAAAATAAAACAGAAAACATTGTCAAATATACAGCTGCCGATGTTACAAATCTTCTTTCTGAAGCTAATGCTAACAGGAAGTAGGGATACGATTGTTGACTTTTTCTTAAAGGGACCGTACAAATATTATTTTCACTAGTGACATTTCTTGTACTTGTAGTGGAAAGTCTCCACCATATCTTTATGCTACTTTGAGACAACTTTCCAAGCTCTATTTACTTTGAATTGTATCTCCATTATAAACAACTTTGCCAGATAACTGTCAGATAGCTTCTGAAGCAGTGGCCTTTTCCTTTGTGTGTCTTATCTTTTGAGCCTCATTTGAAAACACTGCCTTTTAATAAGAGGTTATATTTAGACCCGTGTGCTCTTTTGCTGCCCGTGCCAAGGAAGTTCATGGCGCCAGTTTGGCCCCAGGCACTGTGCGGCCGTATGTGTGACATGGTCAGGCCGCAGACAACACAGACAGACTACTCGGCTGTAACTTCAGAGAAAAGTATGGGGTTGCCATGTTGTTTGAAAACACCCCCTGCAGTTCACAGGGAGATGGCCTGGGAACTGTTACATGTTTATTGCATGTTTTACAGTTATCTTCCCTATTTGCACTGGTAGCTGGCATTTTATTTGAGGTTGGAAATTCTCTCTTGTAGTTTAGGCTTTCTTGCAGTTAGTTTCTTTTTGGGACTCTCTTCACCCCAAAATCTTTTAATAGCCTATTTTATTTTTTACTTTATTTAAAAAAAAATACAATTTATGGAATGTAGTAGGCAATGGAATGCTATTCTGTCTATGTTCATTTTCATGAAAAAAGTTTGGAAATGATTGGGGATACTGTCTCTGCTGCCCAAGACAGGCATGTGTTGGATGAATTGGTGACTATAAGCTGGATATGTGTTGGCTATGTCTCTGAATCAGTCCAATGACCACTGTGCAGGGTGAGTATATTTAAGATTCATAGTTCCTGGGATAGGCTCCATCCCGATTATTAACAGGAATAGGCCAATTATGAACAAATTACTGCTGTAAAGTCAATCTATAATTAGGCAATCTTCCTCAACTAGATTATTTACAGATTTTTCCTGGGAATCAAAACATTGCACTATGATGACAAACATGTTCATCAGAAGGGGTCTTTTCTCTGCTTGTCTTATCAGTTAAGAGATGCCAGAGTCTGCAGCATGCTCTTGAAGTGGCAGTGCGGTGTGTTATGTGGGTGGGGGCTGGGAAAGGGTACATATCACTGGATCAAGGGAAAGTTGATCTACTCAGCATAAAAAGTGCCATAAAAATTCTTCTTAGTTTAAAGATTTGCATGACTGGAACCTGGGTGTGAATACCACTGTACTCTCTTTTACTCTGCACTCTGTCATAATATATTAGAAATATTAGAATATAATATAAAAAGCAATAGTATTAAACTGTAAATATTCAAATGCATTCTATATGTTTCTTGGGATTTGAATACAGTATGCTGGTATGGTAGATATATTTGCCAGATGAAGGTGAACACCCAGTCAACAATACAATGCAATGAAACGTTTATGAAGAGGAGCCAATCAACTTCTTCTAAATGTTAATAAACAAATGCAGCATAGAAACAAAAAAATATATAGAAAAAATGTATACAATAGCTATGACAGAATATCATCAATGTTATACTTGATCAGTACCATATTAAACAGAAGACAGAAGTAATTGTAACGATGATTCATACACAGCCTATAATAGTTGCACTTGCTTGTAATTTTCTTTGAGTATTCAAGGTTTTACTTTGCCCTCTCACGCTGCTGGACTCTAGCTGAAAAAGGAGACTAAAATCTGCTGAGCATGTCGAGCAGAGGAGTCCTGGCATGGCTGTCGTTGATTTAGTCATGCACAGTGCACAGTCCAGTGAAGTCTGTTTGCTTTGACTGTTTTTCTATTGCGCTAGTGAGTTCAGCCCTGGGCAGCTCTGCATTGTTGCTCCCACTGATAATCTTAGCAGCCAAATACATTCTGGACCACTTTCAACTCCACTTCAGCAGCCTCTGCAGAGACGGCCGTGCTAAACAGGGACACCAAAGCCTGTCTGTGTGCGCAGATGGACAAGCAGAATGCAGGCAGAGTGAAGATATCTTACAATGCCATTAGTCACGACATAGTGTGAAGAACATGTCCGCAATGTGTGATTGGGCTGTATTTGTGTCTCAATAGGTTCTTATACAAAATAATTATTCTCAAAAAATTCTAAAAATACAGCCTGATGTAGTGTCTTTAGTTTCACAACAGTGACAGACTAGCACGGCTATATTTGGATCATATAAGACTAATAAACGGATCAGCCAAAATAAGATATTTAAAGCCTGGCTTGTATAATGCGCTTTATATAAATAATTGTGTACACAGAGTATTTTTGACTGACTAGTGCAGTCATTATCCACACTTTTGAACTCGGTGCATTCTTTAAGCATTTTCTTGTCAAAAACAGATTTATTGTGTGTTTGTTTCTTGTCAAATATTTCATTTTCCGTGCATGTTCAAGAAGCTATAAAAGCTTTGTTTTTTAATCAGGCATACAGGCGAAGGGTGTGCGGCCATCAGGGGGAAAGAAGGCCTGGAGGGAACAAATCTGAGCTTGGTCAACAGAGATAAAAAAAAAACAGCTTTCAGAAATAAGATGTTATAATTTATTATTATAAGAAATAATATAGTAACCCAAAAGTAAACAATATGACCATTTGAACCCGCTTCATTAACTTTTTATGGATATGTTGTATGTCTCCTGCTTCAAAGAGACATCACATAAACACAAGTGTGCATTGAAGGTCTGTTCTCTCTTTCATCTTAGTGCCAGGGTGTGAAAAGCCCCTTCTTGTGTGCCTATAGCTGTATTAAAAATAAATGGCTCACAATTAATTATTTATCCAGATCTTGTTTTGTGCAGTAGGGTCTGGTTCGGCAGGTGACTGGGTTCCTGTTGAGAGCAGAGGATTACTTCACAGGAGGTGGAGTTCACAAATGATGCACTTATGGAGAAATGGGCTTGTCTTTTTCCACATTTAGACTGTACACTCCCTGCCACATATAAACATAGAAGAGGTAATTCTATGTGTGTATACTAGTACTGTCTGAGCTACTGGGGATGTAAGTGATCCCTCGTGTTTGACCAAAGTGCCAAATTATAACGGTTATTCACCATATTTTGAAATTAGATTTTTTTTATTGAATAATTATTTCTTGAATACATCTTTTTTGGGAGCTGATTGCACTTACGGGTTTGCACTTACTATACGTACTACTCGCACTATGTCTATGTTGGATGATGCCCAAATGTAATTTTGTTGTTATTTATAATAATGACAATAAATTATTGAATTATTGAACTGAATTGATCTCTCAGCTGAAAGTGGGTGCATGGATTTTCAAGGCCCTCTTTCCCCCTACTGACCACTCCCACTTCACTTCTACAGCCAATAAGAAATGGGCTAATCTTTTTCCACAATAAGTCTCTACGCTCCCCGCCACATAAACATAGAAAAGGGAATTCCATGTGTGCATAGTGGTATTGTCTGTAGACTGTATGTGTCTGAGCCACTGGGGATGTAAGTGTTCCCTCATGTTTGTCTAGACCACACATGTTTGAAAATTACACATACAAAAAGCTAATTTAGAGCTACTGTATTTATTATAAGACATACAATTGATTTTTGAAACTAAAGATTTCAATAGAAAAGTAACACAAGACAGTGAACAATTAATTTTAGTCATCAACTTAACACTTTATGAGGTACACCTACACTGCGACACTAAAACGAGAATCAGAAGTTGATGTAATTGAATTTGAACATGGCATGGTTTTTGATTTCAGTTTATATATATTAAGTATATTTTTATTGTATTTTATGTGCTTCAGTTTATCTTTATTATTTATTTTATACATATATTTAGTAAGAAGAATATTTCCTTACATATGACAATAAAGCTTTGGATCTTGAAATAACCATAAATAAAGTCAAATCAGTGAGTTTACATTATTTTGATCTCAACCTAATACGGATCTTTTCTCTCACCTATTAAGGGCTGTCTAAGGACTGTGTTAGTAGATCATTAAGACTATTCCCCGGCTCCAGCTGCTAGGTTTTTATTGATGGCCTTTTACTCACCTGACCTTTCACAGCCTGCTTTTGACAATAGCTTCCTTGTCTCTCGGTCCAGCAAACAACCAACAGTTGAGTCAGTTGAGTGTTTGCTGGATCTTAACATAGACATAAATCATTTCAGCAAAGTAAATGTTCTACCCTCTTTACCAGCTGTCACCTGGTATGGCTTTTAGCAGCAGGTTAGTGTTCCCTTGACAGTGGCCTGTCAGCAAATAAATCCAAAGTGCTTAGACATTACGGTTATTCTTTTAAAGGGGCATGTTTTATTTTACTTATTATTTCGTTTACCTGTGGGCTATAAGTTTAAGTTTATATCATTTAAAACATTATTTTTGAGATGTTGCATTTTGCTTCTGCTTTAAAGGTTAAAATTAGGTGCATGTCCCTTTTTTTCCCCCTTGCTGGCCACCCTGCTTTGCTACTACAGCCAATGCAAACAATGGACAGTTGTAGAGTTTTCACATATCTAAAGATAAAGCTACATTTCCAAATTCTGAGAAGGTTAGCTCCTCAGCATCTTAGCATTTAGCATCTTAGCATCAAACATGGGGACTTGGGTTTGTTTATTGAGTACAGCACTAAAGTAGTATCAGATTTGTCAGATTTGAAAGCTAATAAACCCTAACCGCGTTAAAAAATATGGTACGCCTCAAAAGTTGAGTTAACATAATAGGATGCCTTTATAAAATATATGTTGTTTAGGAGTGTCTTTTGAAGATCTAGTGTGTAACTATGTCAAACAAACCTTGTCTGCCTGCTCTAGAAAAGGAAATAGTTTATGGACCGGCTGACAGTGTCCGTTAGCTTAAACATTAGCCTTGCATTCACCCCTTTTATCTGAGCCTGATTGATGGGACGTTGGGGAGACTAGAAGCCTTCCTACAGGGTCCCGTGTCACTTCCTAATTGCTGCTTTTGCCCTAGCTTAAACTCCTGTCAATCCCAGAGGAAAATTTACCATTAATTACGGACACTTCATGGTATATCAATCAGGGACTAAGCACAAACCCCTCAGCAGTCCCTCCATAACAGAGTGCATGTAAAAAAGAAGTGATGTATTCAGATAAACCCAGTCCCATGGTGGAAATACAACCTTTTGGCTTAATTTAGGAGCATGTCTTTGAAGCAGCCTGTAATGTAGCATGGCCATTGGTCAAACTTGCAGACACAGGACCCTTGGGGACAAGACAGAGGAGACTTGAGGTATTCGCAAGTCTAGATTTCCAACTGTAAGAGCTGTGTCAGTGGTCGTTTGTATTTTCTGTCACTTTGAATGGTTTAATTGAGTTGTTTTTTATAGTTCAATCATTTATGAAGTTGTACTCAGACAGACAGAAATTTGTGTTAAAAGCTATACTCGCAAGTGAAAATATTGTTGCTGTTTTATAGCTACTAAGATTTGCTGCCACCTTTAAAGTTGTAGAACCTGATCTTGTGCAGGAAAGAAAATATGAAACTAAGAAAAAAAAATTGTAAAAGTTTTTTCCACTTTCTCTCCTTCCAACTTTTCCTCAACTTTTTCTCAGATGACTTCTGGTATGCTCTACTATTGATTGTAATTACTTAGTTACAAAGTAAAAATATTTGTAAAAAATATCAGATTACTGCAGCTTTAGATTCTGCACTATCCAAGTGACCATGAACAAGCGGTATTTTTTAATCTTTACTGCCGTGAAACCTCATCTTAGGAGAACTGTCTACATGGTGCCCCTTTTCAGCACCCACTAACCTACTGCTTCCTAAAATATATGAAGAGTCCTAGCTGCACCATCCTCCAGTCTGCATTGTACTGTAGACATCATGGAATTCAATGGTCTTTTTCTCCTTGTAAGATTGTACGCCATTACTATATTTACAGTATTTAAACTAAAAGCATTTTAAAAATATGAGAAGATAGACCTGGAGTTCAACCAGAGATTTTTTAGTTTAAGTGTAAATGCTCTATCAATTGAACCAGAAAGCCACCACAATGTCAACAATATTATTTTAAGCAGTAGTATATGCGGATAAATCGTGTCTTTTTTCAACCAAATAGTCCACATATTGTAGTGTACAGAGTATATTGTAAGCCTGGGAGACATTGTTTTGGCTGAGTTTAATGTGCCTCAATTGACATCAGCAGACTAAAACCTCAGACTCATATGACCCAGTCTGAATGCTCAGTATGAAGTTGACCACTGATTTGAGCTGGAGATGTGGGCTTTGAGAAATAGAGTGCTGTTTTGTTCACTGATTCACTACTAAAGCACAAGTGTATCATCCATTTGATTTGGTTGTCATGCTGTAGCTGTCATTGGGTCATGTGGCAGCGAAACAAATAGTAAAAAATGCATTGTGTTGTTCCTGAACATTATGCCTATGGAGTAGCACATTTATAAGCACATTACAGAAATCTTACCACATTTACTATATAGAATAACTAATCCGAATAAAGCGGCATGCAAAATCCAACCAAACCAAACATGTTAAATATAGTTCTCCCTCCCCCTTCTTTAGGCTGTTTGCTTTGGCTTGCACTTATTATCTTGTTAAAATATCTTGTTCATACGTCATTTATAGTAGCCTACATTTTGAATACAGACTTATATTTTTTAGGCTAGTAGAACTGTTCAAGACACTCATTTTCCCTTTACAGTCACAAAGTGGTGGTAGCCAGCCACAGCTGTCCTGGGGCAGACTGACAGAACAGCCTTTCTCACCACCCCGACAATTACAAGTGAGTGAAATGTTTTGCCCATGATGTTGCCTTGAGTCACTGCCTTATAGCCTATTTATATATTTGGGTTGCTTTTGTTGCATTGCAGGAAACATTTTTCATTGCATATGCAACTGTCACAAATAAGTGTCCCAGATATTTGTTGGAACATGGGACAAGGAGCATAAAACTAGGGGCATGATCACCCTAACCTTATTATCTTAAGGTGCCTCTCATGGTTCTACCTCCCCTACCTGCCCTATAGGCCTACAAAATCTGTTAACGCCTCATTTGAAAGCAGTGTTTTAATAAATGGCCACAAAGGTTTTCTCCGGTGTCTCCCTGGACTGAACCAAGCGTGAAAGATATCGCTTAGTCACCGGCGTCAACCATGGCGTGATCCCGGGGAAGCAGCGCCTCCCAGCGTATACAGCCATTGGCCAGGGATCTCCGCGGGCTCGCCTTCTCCACAGCCCCGTCTCCAGCACAGGGCGGGGCTGACTCTCCGCCAAACTGAACCAGGCTACAACCGGCAGAAGAAGAAAACTTAGCCCCGGCGCAATCCATGGAGGAGCAGTACGGGAATGTGTCCGTAGGAGGAGAGCGCACTTCGGCTTCAACATCCAGGACTGCCCTCGCTGCCACACTATAATCCAACCAGTGCGTTTTGGTTTTTCAAAACATCTGCGCGAATAGGACAAGACGCGTGAGATTACCACCGCTGTCAGCAGTCATGATGTGACAAATCACTCATCTGCTACCGGAGGAAATTCATTCAAACGGGATTTTTGCCACTGCCGGGGAATATAAGAGCGGCTTGTGAGAAGGGTAAGTTATGACATTACAGTATATCGTGAATATGTGGTCTCGTGTGGTCGCCTATACGGAAGGCACCAGGCAGGAACCGGGGAGGAAGCGCGTAAAACGTCGTGATCTAGTAGGATAAACGAGCTCTTACTACGAGCCGGGTGGTGAATTACTGTTCTCCTGTATGTCATTCACTGGCTGATAGTGTACTGCAAAATACTTAGTTTAGGCGTGGATTGCTCTTAAAAATACAGTTTTTAATTTGGCAATTTGGCAATATGGAAATTAAAAGTCTCACTTATAGGCCCTGTCATTATAAAATGTGTGGATTGCCTTACAAGTGTACAATACATGTGTAATAAGTAGCCTAAAATACTGGATAGCCTAGGCCTACTCTACTTTATTTTTCAACTTGTATAATCGTTTATGCCATTTGCATCAATAAAGGTTAATTCAGGTAAAGTGGGACAGTTTTTGAGAATA
>JAVQKG010332463.1:0-31389 GCA_036025885.1 Hypseleotris bucephala | reverse complement strand
GCATTTCGTTTTTGAGTTATCGCGGTCACACGGCCAATCTGCGGACGCGGACGCGGACGCGGACGGACATGAAACCATAATATCGCCGAACGCATTGCGTTCCGCCGATATAATTACTTCATACAAGGTGAGTTAGAGCTATGAATGGTTAATTATTTTGGCAGTATGTGATCTCTTGTTTAGATTTACAAGAAAATTGCCAATGTGAAATTTAAAAAACATTTTTATTGCTATAAATATTGCAATCTACCCACCAATCTATCAATCTATCACTGGAGGGCGTGTCTGATGTATATCATAAAGACCAACTCACTGTAATGTAAGCAGTTCTATGCCATGTTGTTGACAAAATGCCTAACACTGTTCAGATTTATTATCCAGGTATATGATTGTAAAACCCTTACTTGTACAGCATCCAGCATTGAGCGGGCCTGTTGCAGAAGAATAGTAGCCCCAGACTGAAGCGCCTCTGTGGGATGGGACACCTCCAGGAGCCACTTTCGCAGTTTCTCCACCATCTCCCTGTACCTCAGCCACTGCCGGATCAGGCCATCGATGATCCCTCTTCTCTGCTGAGCGCGACGCACCACACCCTGCCACTGGTTACTCAGGAGGGCCAGCTTCATGTTGAACTCATCTCTGGATAATATGTACAGGAAAATGTTTTTTTAAAGATTCTTTTTTCTTTTGGCTTTTTTGGCTGGACAGTAGATTGACAGGACACCAGGAATAAGTGGGAAGTGACATTCAGCAAACTGTTATAAGCCGGAATCGAACTCACAACACCAGGGCAAGCATTTCAAGCTTTGTATATGGGCAGCACACTCTACTAACTGAGCTAAACTGCGACCCAGGAAGCTGGTTTGTTTGTTTATTAAAATATTGTACATTGTAAGTGATCCAAAAGCATACATTAGCCTAAAACGCCCTTTAGTGAATGAATTGAGATTTAATGGTTGTCAATTTCTATTTATGTCACTGTGTTGGCCCTGCAACTAAATGGTTACTGCTTACGGCCCATAGTGGCAGAGATAGGCTACACACACCAACTAGTCTATTGGAAATGTACTCACCTGTCATCTACTTGTCCTTGCTCCAACATCCTCTGTCCATCACTGATTATTGAGTGAAGAATCTGCTGGCGGCTAAACATCTCAGCTTGGAATAGCTAAAAATTTTAAAGAAATGTTGTTGTAATTGGCAGATATTAGCACAGGGGTAGCAAGATACTGTATAATAATGCTTGCTATTACCTCATGAGCCTTTTGCTGCTCCATCAAGCTCTGAAAATTGCCAGAAATTTCCACAGCAAGATTTTCTTCAGTTTGGACCAAAAATTCCATCCACGTTTCACACTTCTCCAGGAAGGTCTGCTGCTGCAACAGGAAGGACTGCAGTTTGCTGTGGACAAATATAAAAAATACAAAGTAAAAATCTCCCTTCCTAAACTACTGTAAATAAGTACATTTTGTTGTATTTTTTATTTAAGGCAGACCTGAATCTCTCTGTGGTCTGGCCTGATGCTGTGGTCCAGCTTCTGTTGAGGTTTTGCATGCGTTTGATTTCTGAGTCGTTAAGAGGAAGCCTATATCCAAGCTCATTTAGACGCTCCAGTTCGGGGGCCATGCTGCTAAACTTCAACATGAGTTTCTGAAAAATGTACAAAATGTTGAAATAACCCAAAATATCATCCAAACTGTAAGAATAAAAAAAATTGTACTTTGAGATCTTCCATGCGATCCTGGATAGATGTCAGATCGGTGGAGACATTGGGATCTTGAATCTTTAGGACCTCCTCAGCTTCAGTGATCCAGTTTCCGAGTGAATCCAGTTGATCATTGAATGTCTCATAGTCGTGCACACCCGTCTATAGCAAAAAAAGAATAGAAGAACTAAAAAAACTACGGAAATATGCTTCTAGTGTAAATCTACAAATGACCAAAAGCATAATATCTAAAAAGCATAAGGTCTAACACTATATTAATTTCATATTATTACCTGTAGTGTGGTGAGTTGTCTGGTTAGGGCCTGCTCCACAGCGGACAGGCGTTGGGTGAGAGACAGATGATCAGACTGAATGGTAGAAGCTGCTGAAGTGTCCACTTGTTGTTTGAGCTGATCTCCAAGCTCCTGTAGGACCTGCAGAGAGGCCTGCACAGGGGCCTGGGACCGAAGAACATCCTGAAACAAACATGAAACATGAGATTGAGTTTTAACACTCACTCCTGTCTTATTTCCAGTATTACATTACATTTTTAATGGCAAATGTCACTGTTTCCTATACATAGTAGCCTAGCATAATGTAATTTTATGTCCAGTAGCCTTACAATAAACTGACCATCTGCAAACGTGTGCCTTTATAGTCTGCATGTAATTCTATATCAACATACATTTGAACCAGACATGAATTCCTACACAATATACATTTTAAAAAATGTATTTATGTAATAGCTTAATTTACAGAAATCTGCAAATTAACCTTTCCCAACATTCAGGCAATTAATGCATTTTAAAATTCTCCATAGATCACAAAAACTACAGTTGTGTGTACTTACGGTGCATTCATGGATCCAGTTGGACACCTCCTCGTCGGCGATGTCTTTGCTGGAGGCCGTCTTCAGAAGCTGGTCGCCCTTTTCCTCTTGGAGCTGGACACTGCTGCAGCTCTGATTATGAAGCTCTTTGTAACGCTGCCATAACTGAAGTAACGCTTTACTGGACTTTAGACGCTCTGTGATCTCCTCAAGCAACCCAGTCCATCTAAGTACAAATACAAAATGCACTGATTAAATATTGCAAGAACAATACATTTCCTTTTTGGCCACTAGGGGAGACAAAACAAGAAATTCTCCAAAGTTTTTATATCTAAAAGATCTAATATAAAATGTTTTAAATCCAATTACATAATAGTAATCTGTGTTATATTGCAATTATTTGTGTATCTATGAGTTTTGAAAATGGCTTTGGACATTTCTAAACAAGCAAGAAATTATTTTATTTAATTCGGGGTAATTAAAATGTGTCTCTATTAGGACAGAATGTTACTAGCCTGTTTGCATTTGGCAGATTTGCTACTAGTGTTAATATCAAGCCCTGTGTGAAATAAAATGTGTGAAAGTGTGAAGAAATGCAATTAAATGTAATAACTTCTGTCTAATTTGTATTTTATGTTACCTTGCGTTGACATCTTTGAGAGCATTATTGAGTGAGTCTGACACAGAGGGGTGACACTCCTTCAACAGTTGGTGAGTGACTGCACCAAACTTTCTCAGGCTGCTCTCCTGCTTCTCCAGCTCTTCCTGCAAATCCTTGAGACAAGATAAACAAGAAACTGCTTAGTCCACAAACTCATGATACAAAACTATAAATTAATGTCCTGGTTTTGTTAAATTACCTGTAGACTTTGCACCTGCAGCTGAACCGCCTCCAGTGACCCAGTGAGGAGGCGGAAACGGGACACTGAGTACCTTCCCTCCATTAAGTAACTATTGATCTCCTCTGACGCCTTTTTATACAAGGTCCACTGATCCAGGACAGACTTTAGGCTGATTTGTAATTGCCCAATCTGTAATAGCAAGTTTATACACAATGATATTAGATCAAATTGCCAGAATAACTGTGAAACGGCATTTTTGTATCAACTGAAGAGATAGGATTTTACCAGGTGGTCCAGGTTAGCCCAGGTGTGATTGACACCTTGTAGCGTTTCCATGACAATGGCACAAGCCTCGTCTGTCTTATTTTGGACAAGTGCACATCCTTGTTCCTCCACTCGCTCCAACTCTTTCTCCTTTTCCTTCACTATGTCCTCCATTTCCTACAAATATTTATAATTTTACATAAACAAATCATGAATCTAAAAATTGTTTAAGAAATTGGCAGTAATGATTTAGTGAGAGACATTACCTGGCAGTCTTTGAGGGCATTCTGCACAGATGTGAGATCCTCTATTCTGTGTTTTCTCTTGAGTTTTTCTTCTTGAGTTGTCATCCAGGACTTTAGTGCTTGAATGCTGCTCTCATACTCCAGCCACATCTCCAGCAGGCTCTCCAAAAACTGAATCTGTTGTGATAAACATATTAGTATAGTAAGTATTCAGTGAAGATGTGTATATAGCATATTTAAAAAAGTGCCACTACTACCCTATTACTGTAGGGTCAACTGCTTACAACATAGCATGATAAAATACATTTTTGCCAGTAATATAATAGGTTAAAACATTGTTGGCCCGACTATTACAATTTTGGCCTTGCATTAAAAATATCCTTTGATAATGTAATTACTTATTACATCATTAGCAAGATGTTATTATATTATTGGCTTAAAAACTTTATTACATTTATGGCAGGTATTACATTATTGGCCAATTATTACAATATCATTACAGCAAATTCAAAACCAGCTAGGGACAGTGCTCTTCTTATATAATGTTGTATTAGCTAATAGCTATGTAGTGTTGCATTACCCTCTCATTGATGCGCCCCTGAAGGATTTGCCAGCGGCGGTTCATGGCTCCCAGACGTTCGGCGAAGTCCGTCTTGTCGCTGCGTTTACTCTCCACGTCCTGACCACTGAGCTGCAGCACCGACTGGTTCACGAAGTCCACGGTCAACTGCTTACAACTTAGATCCACTCTGAATCCCTACATGGAAAAAATGTTTAAAAAAAAGTTAATGAAAGTTTGCATAAATTATTATATTGCAAAATTTGTCTGGATATTACTGTACAAATACAAAATACTGACATAAGTAAAACAATATCAAGTACCTTGTATTTTTGGAGATAGTCTTGAATCACGTTGGAGCCAACTGCACTTTTGAGATTTTCTTCGTCCTCCTCGATCACATTCTCCATCAGAGAAATCCAATTGAACAGCTCAGAGATGGCGTGACGTGAGGCCAGTTTCTCCATTTGGATCTAAAAGAGGGGTTAACTTTTATATATACTGCTGATAGTACAAAAGGCAATAATGTAAAAAAGACTATGTTGAATTTTGCAACATCAGTGTCATAATATTTACTCTATGAATGAGAGAAGAGATGAAAAGATATATATATTTTTTTGGATCAAAACAATTTCATTTACAGCTCAAGGTTGACTTAATTTCTGTTATAAACGAACAAAACAGTATTATGATATTTAGTCACTAGAATGGATATTGTGATTCTAATTATTCAGCAATTTTGTGCAATCTTAAAATGCTTCCATGCTACATTCTTTGTACCTGGTGTAGTTTCTCCTGGACGACTGGGATTCTCGTGAGCAGCTCGGTCCACTGTGTGTCGATGCGTCCGAGTTCAGACCTCAGCACCACTGTGTCCACCTTCTTCAGACGCAGCAGCTGGTTCCCTTCTGACACCACCGAGCTCTTCAGACTGGACCTGCCTTCTACTTCTTTGGAAAACTCCTAAAACATTTGAGAAAATGTTAAAAACAAATAACACTTTGATATGCAAAATAGTTCTAATTGCCTGATTGCACCAGCTTAAGGTACTATGACTAGATATAATTGATGTAGTGTAAACATGGCTTTTCATTACAATGTAGAATTACTGGTGATTTAAGTGGCTGTTTAAAATGTACTAAAAATGTTTACAGTTCTATACATTTCAACATGCAAACATTGGATTGGGAATGTACACAAATAAGCAGTTTTATTTTAGACTGCATCAATGTGGGACAACCCTTTTCTACTTTGATATTTTTTGCTGGAGGCAGTTGAATATAAACAAAACACAAGTGGTTGATCTCACCAGAAAAGCAGCGAGATGGTCCCTGACGCTCTCCAGCTCCTGTGGCACCAACACGGCCTGTGTGTTCCAAAACTCCAGTCGCTCCAACGCAGACTGCAGCCACTCACTGAGCTCTGTACACTCCCTCTGGTACCTGCAACAAATACATTCTTTCATTGCCCTTCTTCTGGTTATACCTGTTAGTGTCTTGAGCAACTAGGGGCCTATGGCAGAGTAAACTTCAGACAATGGCTAGTTTTTTACATGGATGACACCTCAGACATTCAGACAGACAACAGTAGACAAAAAACAAACAAACAAACAAACAAAAACAACAGGATAAAAACAACATACATACTTGTCACAGAAGTTGGGCAAGTGGGCAATTTAGAGTTACCAATTAATCTAATACGCAGGCATCTTTGGACGGTAGGAGAAAGTCAACACAATCATTCAACTTGGCACTTAAAGTATAGGATAATAAAGGAATTAACTTGAATACTAAGCAGCTAGTTTTCTGCATAAATACTCCACCAATGTTATGTTTCTGACCTGGTCCAGTGTTTCAGAGTGGCCTCTAGTCGCTGTAGCTCTTTATTGACTTTTGTGGTGTTGTTGATCCAGTGCTCTCCTAAAATAGCCAGCTGATTCTCCAAACCAGGACAACACACTGACTGTAGCAGATGTTTGCCTTCATCCAAAATCTGATGGAGCTTGTGCTGGTTCTCTGTCAATCTGCCCCTCAAACCCTGGACAAAAAAATATATATATAAGAAGGCTCAGTATTACTGGATTAAATGTGAAGTGAATAGAGCAGTGACAAATAGTGGACAAGCAGATCTCCATTCCCATCTGTTTGCAAGACACAGAAGTTGAACATAACAGCTAGGCATAGTCTGGCTATTGCTGTAATGTATAAATTGTTTCATGTTTATTTTACAGTCAGTAGTTAAAGTTTCTAAAGCATTTATGTACCTGATAGAGTGAGATTCTCTCCAGAAGCTTTTCCTCAGTCTCCTCGACCAGACCGACTGTGGGCATACTTCCTTCAACAGCCTCCAAATGTCGATTCAAACACTGGAAATCGTGCACCAAGTGGCACCAGGTCTAAAAAAAAATAATGAGATTGTATGTTATCAGATTGAAGTGGCACATTTAGGATAGGATTCAGAGGGCTGAAATACTCAAATTCAATATCTGTATCAGTTGATTTATGGTACCTCATGAATACACTCCAGCTCCACCCCTTTGCTATGGGCTCTTCTGAGGACTTCTTGAGCCTGGGATAGTGTCTCCTCCAGGGCCTGGCTTTCTTTGGGAAGCATTAATGAACTGATTTTACGAAAATATGTTTCTGTCAAAATCATATGAGACTCCAGACCCTGAAAGAACTCCTGCAAAAACAATAATTAAAAATGTTGTTAATAACATATTCTCAGATTATCAGCTAGAATAGAGACAGGTATTGGCCTTTGCTGAGTTATGTCTGACCTTATGTTTGTCAAGGTGATGCTGTACTTCCTCCACAGAGCTGGCGATGATCCTCTGGTATGCGGCCATCTTGTCTTTAGCGGTGTCCACCAGGTCGGCCAGGTCCTGCAGAGCTCGGTCAAACTGCTCTTTCAGTGCCATGTTCTGGTTCAGACCACTCCTCCGACATGCCACAGTCATCACCAGCTCTTCATAGGAATCCTGATAAAAAAGTAATGATTTGTAACTTTGCCAAACCAAAAATACATGTTATAAAGTACAAGTACAAGTTTTTTTTTCACCTGTAGTTTCAATAATTTGTTGGTGGATATCTGATCAGACTGTAGTGATGCCCCTTTGGTTTTAAGCTCTGTGATCCTCTGTTCAAAGTCCTTTAGGTGGTCTTCTGCACTGGCAACAACCTATAAAAGAGAAATGGTAGCACTAATAAATACCCTTTAAACTTATTTTATATTGACTTGCAGCTTTTGTTGTTACATTACCTCTAGTTGTTTTAAGGCTGGTTTATCCATGGCACCAGCTAAGGCCTGAAGAATCTGGCACTTGGTCTCAATGAAAGCAGTGTGGAAAAGCTGCAACTTAGTCTGAATCAGACAAAATACAGACACTTAACATGCATACACACTTCCAGACAAAAGAAGACCAATAATGTTGTGCAATTAACATAAAGGTGTAGTCCGTACGATTTCTGGAATAAAATTAGTTAGAATTTTAAAAAGACTGTTTAAGTAGGTAGTCTGTCATAATTATAATAATTTAATGTACTTTAGTCCTTCCTATGGTTTTTACAGAAACAAAAAAAGAGTTTGTGGGAGATCACTTTGACGAAAAGTAGTCAAGTTAAACTTTACGCTCTCCCCTAGCCTCTACACATCACAGGTGACCTTCTTTATTTTTCAACATTTGTTTTATTTTAAGCAATCGAAAACGTATAGACTACACACTTATAGTTATAGTAATAGTAATGTTTCTAATACATCAAACATTTCACCAAAAACATAATTACAGTATTTAGTCTGACCTGGTAGGCTGTAAGTTCTTGTGCCCTTGTCCTCATGTGGTCACAGCGCTGTCCCAGAGCACTGCCCAGAGTCCCAAGTCTTTCCTTGAGACAGTCCAGGTTGTCCTCCAGCAGCGCCTGGTCCTCCCACCGCAGTCGAGAAGACCCCACCAACAAAGACCTACTGAGCCTCACATCCTCTGTCACATGCATCACGTCACTTTCCAAAGTCTGCAAAAACAGTTAGTAAAAATACCCAACATGACATAGCCTACAGATTGGCAAATCGTAGCAAATAGTTTTTTTGTGGTACATTTTAATTGATTTTTTTAAATGAATCAAAAATGATGAAGTGTGTTTCAGTCAAGTTGCATCTTTTTTTGTTGCAGCTACTAGTAATACCAATACCAAACTTTACATTTAGCTAACTAACTGCAGTACTGTAATTACCAGGGCCTTGTTTAAAAATTGTACCTCTTGTTTTTGGAGTTGAGTTTCTGCATTTTCTGCCAGCAGCACTGATCCAGAGAAGACATTGTTCTCCACCCCGTCGAGCCACGAGGAGGTGGAGGACACGGCTGTGAAAAGCTGCTGCTCCATCTCTGTCACCTGAGTCTCACCACCATCAGGCTAAAGATACAACACAACAATGGATTCAATATTAGCAATGCTGCAGTTAAGTCAAATGTAAAATAGAAGGTATAGGACCGCTGTTTAGCTCAGTAGGTAGAGCGTGCGGCCCATATGCAAAGCCATCAGAGCTTGCCCCGGTGTCGTGGATTCGAATCTGGCTAATGACCATTTGCCGGATGTCACTCCCCACTCTTCTCCCTGGTTTCCTGTCAATCTACTGTCCTATCAATAAAGCCAAAAAGGCCAAAAAAATATCTAAAAAAAAAAATAAAAAAAAATAGAAGGTATAATGAATTACCTGAGCTGACATGTCTTGGATAGTCTGTCTAAAATTGTTGTACAGAGTTTTCAAAGATGATTTGTCAGCTTGTGTTTCTCCTTTGAACAATGGACCTGTTGTTGCCACACGAGCTCTTGAATAAACCTAAAAAAGAACAACAACTTTCTAAATCTTCCCCTCAAAAAACGTATTTCTTTATTGCGAATATAAATAATAGATTGTAGGTTCATACCGGCTGTTTCTGATCTTGCTCCAGTGTCTTCTGCAAAAGTTGTAGTTTAGTTTTAAGCTCCAGTCTAAGGCTCTCCCATCTCTGTTTCATCTGCTCACGAGCTAACTGCGCCTCTTTCTCAACCAAAACCTCGGGTGAAAAGGGTTCTGCCAACCTAAAAAGAACCCAAAACAGGTATCAGACATTTTAGCAATAGAAAAAGCTGTAATAAGGTGTTTTAACAAGGGCTGAACACTTACATGGCACTGCTGGGAGAGGCCTGCTGGATGAGGATCTCTTCTCCTCGACTGGCCACTGACTGAAGCAACTTCTTCTGTTCAGCCAGCTGCTCCTCTAGTTCCTGAAATAAATAAATGAAAACATTAACTAATACAGAAAGTGTCTAAATAATCTAAATGACTTCTACTACTGCTTTAAATAATGGTAAAATATAGTCAAGTTACATAGAGCAGTTTATCATTCATATACATTTATACCTTTTGCCTTTGAAGACTGTCCTGGCGCTGCAGTGAGCGCGTGGTCCGGGCCTGGGCGAGCCAGTCCTGAACACTGGGGCTCTGAGAGAGACTGGAGTCTGACTCACTGCTCTCCTGCTCCTGAAGACAGCCCTGTAACATGAGAGGACCAAGTTTAAAAAACAAAGTAGAAATGGACAATGGAAGATCTACTTTTACACAGACTAATACAATACTTTTTTAAAAATAATTATCTGTAAAAAAAAAAAAAAAAAATCTATTCAATTTTGTAAACATCAGTGTTAATTAAGTATCTACAAAGTTCTTATTAATTACATTATTGTTAATTACATAATTATAAATGCTTTATTACTGCAAAATAGTGTGCATTTATTACACCAAAGTCAAATCATGTCTTACCTGGACGTTATTCTGCTTGTCTTGTAGCATCTTCTGCAGCTCCAATAGTCCACCCTTTAGTGCGCTCAGTTTTCGGGCCAGTCGATCCACCTCGTCCCTGGTCTCGGGACGACCCTCCATCAGAAGGCTGTCACTGTGCATGGCCAGTTCGGACAGGGCCTGCACCTTCTCCTCGATCTCCAGGAGCATGTTCTGTAGAAGCAGGAGCAGAGAGGCCAGCTCAAACATGGTGTCCCCTAAAGCAGTAGCTCCCCTCCTTGGACTCAGGACAGGACTGAGGGGTCTAACCCAGTAGATGTTCTTGCCCCATGGACAGGGAGAGTCGGCCTTTAGCTTTCATCCCTGGCCCAACTCTGCAACCGCGCCTCTTGTACAAAATAACACCGCTAATCCTTTTTGCCCCATCTTCTGCAGTATATATCTTCTCAAATTCAAAATCGGCATCTCAATCTTATCTTTTTGTTAACTTCTTCTAGTCCTACTTTTCCTTCTACCCATTGCCTGTTTACTATCATACCCGCAATCAGCAATCAAGCCCTATAGACTTGTCAATAAGCTAACTTCCTATGTCGCACCTCCCGCCTACTCTCGAGGATTCCCCTGCTTGGATATTTCAGCAGATTTGCCCCACCAACACCAATCGGAGCAGCACTGTGTATTAATCTTTAGGAAGTCACCACCCCTAAGCCTCTACCCTGATGCAAACACGCCTCTACGCGGAAACTACATTTGCATAATCTTCTTAAGAGAGTCGCTTCGGACGGTTACAGGCCTCAGTCATCTGAATTTACCGTCTTACTACTAATGCCCTTGTTTATCCAATGGAAGATTCAGTTCCATATGTGACAAAATAGCTATTTGTTTGTTTATTTGGGCTCATTTGTTTCCCTGTAACAACAGCTAGTAAGAAAGTTTGCATTGATTCAACATTATTTACGTTTGAGTATTGCAGTGTTTGATATAAAAATGAAACACAAAACAGACAAGGCAAAATTATATCATGTAATGTGGTAAAAATGTAATTGTCACCTGCATGTTTGCTGTCATTGCTTCTATTGATCAACAGGGGGAGCTCTTACCTGACAGTCAGTGAGTTGTGTTTCCATCTCAGCCTCTTCTGAAGGTGTGGTCTCCAGAATGGACTTGGTGGTGATTTGAGCTGCACAAAGCCACTGGTCCAGTTCCTCTGCCTCCATCAGATACAGATTAATGGCTTGTTCTTGACGCTGCCCCTCCAGACGGTCACTCACACACTCCTGTAAGAGACAAAAATGGGTTGTAAGAAGGTTCTTGGTACAAACATAGTGAAATACAAAGGAAGTAACAATACTGACTTACTTTCTTATTGCATGTCCATTTGTGATAACTAGAATTTTCCACTATTAATGAACACTATATGGGTGACTTGTTTGTTGTTTATTAAGAAAACTGTAAATTGTAACAATTAGTATAATTAACCATATAAGAACTATATAAACTAAAGAGCTTAGAAATCTTGTGAAGGGAATAATACAATAATAATGCAGTAGAAACAGTACTGCAGTTGGCAAGATGCAAATCCCAACTAACCAATGCCACATGGTTAAAAGAAATATTGATAAAAGTGATATAAATTAAGTTGACATATAAAAACTCAAACGTAACAAATTAGAAGTGGTTAAATAAATACACTGCTCACCTCCAGTTGCTGTTGTTTCCCCGAGGCCTTCATGTGAATAGTGGCCATTCTCTCGGCTAACACAGACAGGGACGACTGCATGGCCAACTGATCCGCCATTTCTGAATCCACTGCATCTGACGCCAGGTCCTCAGTGAAGCTCATCTGCAGACTGTCAATCTCGTCCTGTACACTATGGATCTCCTTTATGATGTCCTGAAAAAAAGCAAGTAAAATAATGTGGAAGGATTTTAAAACATATCTTGGAAATGTCCAAAGTGCGGTGTACTGTCAATTTAAGATATCTTGCAACTATGGTAATGTTTATGCAAAACCAACCAATTACTACCCAATTACTATCACCATCTTCTTATTAATAAATATATTTAGAGTATAATATTTAGGATCTAGTACCTGATGGTCCTTGATGTGGCTGTCTGGGCTTATATCTGTCTCCAGCGGCTCGCTCAGTTTGTTTTCGAGAGCCTCCATTTTGGTGGAGATCGACTGAAGCGAGCCCTGGTAATGCTGCTGCTTCTCCAGGGCTTCATATAAGGACCTCTGCTTCTCACTGATCTGTTAATGTCAAGATAAATGCAAGTATAAGTTGTTAGAGGTTTTTCCAAAAGACAAAAATTAGATTTCTAGTAAACTTCATTGGCACATGAATGCACAAGCTTTTGACTTTAGCAAAGTGCAAAAAGTGTTGTATATTGTCTAGTTTTTTTTTTTTTACCATTAAAAACACTAAAAACGTTTGATGGGAGCTACAGTAGTTGTGAGATAATACATACCACATTTTTTAAACTTTCCCAGGAGCGTTGCAGGTCATCCAGGTGTGCCACAGAATCAAAAGCAGGATCATACAGTTCTTGAATAGAAGCTCTGATGAGTGTTCCTCGCCCCATCTAAATACAAAATACCAGCATGATAAAACATAAAGTAATATGGATATTACGTGAAATAGGCTTGTTTTTAAAAAGAAAGAGGTCAATGGCTGAATAAATTAGTAGTGTAGGGAATTTTTTGTACATTAATAACATACAAAGCTTTTTTATTTTTGCATGTAATTTTGAAAATAATTATCGAAAGGCTGAAGAGACAGACCTTGGAGACAGTGGGCTCAGAGTAAGTGACAGGAGAAGGAGAGCGGCAGACGGGAGGTGAAGAGAACTCAGAGTTAGTGGTCTCCTCCCCGGACTCCTCAGTCACAGGAGACAGGAGAGTGTGGCAGCGACCAGCAGTCATCTGACAAAACCAGGAAATATCAAACAAGAGCAAAGACATGCAGAAGAGGGAAATTTCTTTAGTTTATTTGCCAAACAAATAACCCAAACAGTTTATAGTTATTAGTAATGCAAGAAAAGCCTGAAATACAAAGTTACAGACATTACTATGCTGTACGATTCTGGATGCAGTCAAAGTACACATTTTATTTTGTTGTTTATTCTCACCTCTGGTACGGCATATGAATGAAATTAGGCAGTATATGGTAATAGCATCGATATAGAAAATTCAATTGACACACTATAAAGCACTTTTTTCATTGAACCTTGCAGCATATTTGAATATATTAAAGTTAATTCTTAGAGCTTTGTACCGTAACAGTTTGTGTAGTCAGTTTCTTCTGTTCCATCTCTTCTGGTAGACCCTCCACATCAGTGACTGTGAGCAGCATCGTGGCATGTTTGGCCTTCACTGCCAGCATCTTACATTTTGAATTTAGGGACGCTATCTGCTCCTGGTAACCCTTGATCCTCTGGGCTAGCTCCTACAAATAAATAAATGTGAGAATTACTCCAGCAACTACAATAAAAGATAATCTGAATAATATATTATACTTACTTCATGGTGCAGTATCTGTGCCTGCAGCTCTTGTATGTCCGTAGATGGGATGGGTCTGTCCTGAATGGTGCGGTGTGCTTCTTCAATCAGTGCTTGAAGGTCTCTCACTTCCTGTTCGTACTGCTCATATTGTACCACTGCTTCCTGTATTGGTAAAAATAAATATCAATACAAGTCATAAAAAAATTCCTTGGTTTGGTGAGTTTATAGTTGTTGTTTACTCTGACAATAAATAATAAGCTATCTGCAAAAGAAATGCAAAATTAAGATTAGGCTTAAAGCTGTAGTCTGTAAGTTTACTAAAATAAGAAAAAGAAGAGCCTGAAATTGACTATCTGACCCAATTAAGGAGTTAATCTGTAGAGGTCAGGGGAGGGGTTGTAGTAACACTCTGATTTGATGTTGCTGTACAGCAGGAGAGGGATTAAACTACTGTTTATTAATAATCATGACACTCATGACACTTTTAGAACTGGTCGGGTAACACATTTTCAAACTTTCTATTATTTTTTGGGGGGGAACCTAACAGACTACACCTTTAAGCACTGACACTTCTTCCTCACTCTATAGTCCCTTTAGTTGCTGAACAGCGCCCTCTGTTGTACCTGCAGTATATTGCACTGTTGAATGGCCACATGCTGCAGTTGACTGGCCTCCTGCTGCAGCCTCAGAGCAGTGCGGCAGATGGCCAGGTTGGGCATCACCTCCTCCGGGACCCTCAGGGCGCTCTGACACAGCTGTACGGCCTGGACCTGCTGTTTAAACACCTCCATATCAGCCAGGAGGCGCTGCGAAACAGGAAGAGTATAGTGTTAACATGCAGATTAGGAGGCTTTATTGTCAGTGTCTTTACATGTAAAAGACATACAGGGGAATCAAATAAAGAGATAGAAAAAAAAAATAGTAGGCAGGTACTATTAAAATCAGGGATCCCCAGATATATTTGCCAACAATTGTATCGGCCAATATTTACAATTTTGACTAATATTTGTATTGGCCTAAACCCATAGACTCAATGGCCTACAGATGGCCAATGTTAAATTGTAGTTCAAAAAGTATAACTTCTAAAATTTGGGTTTAGAAACAGAGAAAGGTCTAAATCTAGGGTGACAGAATGAAGCAACATTATTTAGGGATTAATACACACATTTAAAGCAGTTAATGTGTAGATTTCTTAGTTTCAAGCGACAGCCTACTGAAACACATTTACAAAATATCAGAATTGGTACTGGACAAATTTGGTAATTGAAATCAGCATTGGTAACGGAAATGTCATCGGTGAACCACTAATTAATATAGAATAAATAAATTACTACTAGCCCACTGGTAAAATCAAATAAATAAAACATACAGTAGACACTAAAGTACAAATAATGTAAAATAATGTAAAATAATGTAAAAATGCCACACTGTATTGTATTAAAAATAAAACTATGGTGTTAGTACAAAGACAGCAACAAACATACAAAAGGTGCATGATATTGCAGTATTCCACTATTACAGAAAGGGGGCAGAATGATGAAATACCAATTCCATTAGCAGCATTTTTAACATGCAACATATAAAGTGATCAAATGTATAATGTTAAGTGCACTTACTTGTCTCTGAGCCAGCTGCTCTTTGAGGCTCTGTCGGGCCAGCTCTGGTGAGGTCAGTGTGGCCTGGACTTGTTCCAAAGCGACGTGTAGAGCTTTGACTTCGTATTCTAGCGCCTCCATACTCTGACAAGATATATTACATTAATCACATTACTCTGTAGCTATATAGGAGAGCAACTACATTTCATCTTACATAGTGGCTAATATTATGAAAAAAAAATCTATCTTGCCTGGACAGCCCTCCTATTTCTTCTATTATATACAGTGAACTTCAAGGCAGCATAAATTAACACTAAATTTATTAAACCTAAATCAATAAAGGGCCACGGTTTAGCTCTGTTGGTAGAGTGTGCAGCCCATATACAGTACAAGAGCCTACAGTGCTTGTCCTGCTGTTGTGAGTTCGAATCCGGCTCACAACAGTTTACCGAATATGTAATTCCCGACTCTTCTCCCTGATTTCCTGTCGACCTACTGTCCTATCAAATAAAGCTAGAAACCGCTAAATCAATTAAATTCATATATTTTATTAAATATGGCATATTGTACACCCATTGAGTAAGGTACCATTGCTGTTGGTGGAAATAGGTTCGGTCTCATTATAGGGATCATTAAATTTGAGTTCATATTTTTCTTGTTTGTTGTACCTTTTCAGCGTCCTCCAGACTCTGCAGTCGTATCTTGATGCTCTGTTGCAGCTCCTCTGTGTGTCGGCTCAGCTCGCAAACCTGTTGACTCATGGACTCCACCTGAAGCACCTCGGACAGAAGATCCACCTTCTCCGCCATCGACTCCAGGTCTCCATGGAGCTCACGAGACTCACGCAAGACAGCCTGGGGAAACACACAGGGACAAAATAATGAATACGAACAGATTATATACACTTTACATTATGTTTTAGTTTGAATCAAAGCAGAAAATAGGTCATAACATTTGGTTAGGTAGCTTATAATCCTAGCTAGCTTTTACCTTAACATTTTCAACACCAAATGGCACAGTAAACCAATGTTTTCTATGGACAAAAACACTATCAGGGTGTCAAGAAATGCTTACAACATTATCACAAAAATAAATAAATTATGCAGCGATGTTTAGTGCACAATGGAATGTAAATGACATTACTACTACTGACATTTACTGTATAAGAGGCTATTAGACGCCTACCTGGTACATCCGTATTTGCTCTTGGAGATGGACAGATGAATTCCAGATAATGTTGGCTCTGACCAGGCTCCTGGCTCTCTCAGACCACCTCACAATGAAGTCCAGCATCTCACTGTATTCATCTAAATAACAAACAGCCTAAAATAGATAAAAAGAGATGTTTATTGATGACATTGAAATGTATCTGTGATTTTTTCAGAAAATATTGATCAAACCTTTTTGAGCCAGTTGTTCCTGCAGTCAGCCAGGCGTGAAGTGTGGTGGTGCATTTCTGAGAGTTTGCTGATGGCGTCGCTGAGCTGTTTGGCCAAAAAGGGATTTCTGCGACTGAAATCCTGAACAGCAGCGTCCAGTTCTGCAAGACTTCGACCACAGCTGTCGAGGTCCTCTGCCAGGTTCTAAAAACACAATATGCACTATTAGTGCTTGATGATAACATTAGCTAACTAGCCAAATGCAGGTAGATTCTCCTTGTGATTTGTAATGCATTCACTCTTACTAACCACATTGTCTAGCTGGATTCTGCTGCATATATTTTGTACTTTTAACTAATTTAGTCCTGACTTTTTCCTGCTATGCTTAAAAATTCAAATCCACATTACCTCAAAGTCGAATTAGTCATTAATAGCCTCAATTAAAAAAGTTAATGCATTGTAAAATTTTAATTTAGGTTGAAGTGTCAATAAATTCCTCTTTTGAATGGGATTTTGCCTTTATTTGACAAGATGTGGCAAAATAAACGTCTATGGGAACCCACCTTCACTTCTTCTTTGGCATGGTCCACATCTGGAGATTTTTCTTTGAACTTATTCGAAACAGCTTTGAGTTTCTCGGATATGTCGTGGATCCTGGTGCTGAAATGTTCTTTAATTTCTCTAGTTTTCTGAATCTCTCTCTCCTTTGACAGAACCTGTAATGTAGGAATGGTGACAACTTTAACAACAATCAAAATTAAATAAAACATATTTCCATAATTATTCCATAATAGTGATTCATACCTGGTCTTCAATAGCCCCTAAAGCCAGTGAGACTTCAGCCAGTTGCATTGAGATCTCAGAAGGAAGTATAGTGTAGAGGTCCAGGTACTTGCTCTGTTGTTGTTCTGCTAATCTGTCCACATTCTGGCGATAATTGATGACATCACCATGCACAACCTATACAAAAGAATGGGCAAGATTACTCACATATGCAAAGAACGCAATAAAAATCTGAATTAATGTTTAGTTTGGATCAAAACAGAAAATACTCAAATTTGGTTGGATAGCTCATTTACATTTTTATTTTAGCAGTAAATGACACAGTAAATAAAGGTTTTCAAGCTATTTAATAGAATGGGTTAAGTTATATAGCCCACGAAAGTCTAAATAGTAGTTTATTTACCTCCAGCTCCTGTAGTAAGGCATCGATGTCTGGTGTAGGGTTAAGCAGAAGTTCTCTTGTTTCTTGGATCCATGTTTTAACCACACTCAGCTCCTTCTCCACTTCCTCTCTGTCCCTCAGCTCCTGAGCGGCCTGGGCTCGCTTAGTCCTGGACTGTGTCAGGAGGCTAAAGAAAAACAACAATAAACAAGTCAAATTTATTAATTAGTAACAATAGATAATTTTATACTCCATATTTCTATACAGTCCAAAATTAGATTAGATTTTTGTTAAGGAAGTCTCCAGTGAGTAACTACTGAACTGAGAAATAAATTGGTAATAAATCCAGAATGACAAAGGCTAATGACATTATATCAGGGAAAAATAATTGTGTGCAGTCTTTTCATGCTAGGCTGACAATCAGTACAAGAACCTTTTAAATGAATACATTATCTAAACTCACTGAAGTAACACACATTATCAATTTAAAGTTTTAGTCAGTTTGTGAATAAAAGTGCTGTACATCCTTAAGACAATAACATTAAAACCAAAATAATGGGAAAAATGATAGAAGCTAATAAAAAAAACCTCCTGTATTACCTCTCCATCTGCTCTTGTACTGCTCTGATCTCTCTGAGACTGGGCAGTTCGTCTTGTTCGCTGGTCGGTGAAGGGACCTCCATGTCGTGAAGCAGGCTCAGAGCGTATTGTCTCAGCAGCATCAGTGAAGACAGCTCTCTCTCCAGATCCTGGCTCAACAAGTCGTGTTGATCCAAGAGAGACTGGAGAGTGGCTTTAGACGCCTTCTCGACTGCACTGTCCGGGACGCGACTCTGCAACTCATCTGCCACGGCTTTCACCTTCACCATCTAAATTAAATGATAGAAATATGCTTGAATTACAGGGGCACATTTATACAGTTATGAGCTTGAGAGGTTAGATGATTGTGTTTATTCAGATAAATAAATTGTCCGCAAAGTACAATAGTCAATTTGTCACTAGATTATATTCCACGTTTAAGTAGTTATTTTTATCATTCATCTTCTTCTGGCTGTTTAGGGGTTGTGTGTGACTGGTGCCTTTTCCAGCAACTATGGGCCTTTGGCAGGGTATAATGTGAGCAATGGCCAGTTTAGTCAAGGGCTGACAAAGTCCTCCTAACCTCCTAATACTCATTTCCTAAGGACAAATAAGAGTCACTACTTCTCCTAACACATGTACAATATATGTCTTTAGGTAGTGTGAGGAAGCTGGAGTACTTAGAGAGAACCCACTGTAACAAGAGTGGATGCGCAGGCTACACTTCGAGGTTACAGTCAACTAACTTGCTATCTTTGTCTTTTACAGCCCAGTTTTTGTGAGTCTCAACAAGAAAAATTTAACATTTTTAAAACCTGTATTACCTTCTCTCTAAAAGTCCACCATTCATGTGCAGTGTCCTCCAGCACCCTCTCCTGCCCCCGGGCGACACTTCGTAGCCGGGTCCACCTCTGCCAAACCGTTGTCATGGATCGGCTGATGGTGGCTTTACTAGCATCACTTCCCACTAACTCCAGCTGTGCGGCCTGCTCCTCCAAACCACTCAGCTTCTCTTGAAAACCATTGACCAGCGACACAAGAGACTGGGCAAAATAGTACACAATTATAAGACAAAACTTACAAAGACACTGCTATTTCTCAATTGACAAATGACTTTATGTGCTCATACCCGATGACTGCAAAGCTTGTCCTCTGCCTCTTGGCTCGTAGCTGCTTTAGCCGTGGAGAATTCAGTAAGCTTCTTTTCAGCTTCATTCATAAGCTCGATGACAGTCTGCCTGGCCTCTTGATATGACTTCCACTGAGCAACACAGCTAAAAGATAAGACATAAACCATAAACTTTTTAATATTTACAGTATATAAATGATTTAACATTTTGGTGTTCTGTCACAATCAAAAAAATACACAATGTAATACTTTAACATTATGTACTGTATGTACTTTAGACTGAATATTCTTAAAAATCTGCATAACAAGTATTTAGCCCACCCACACACCAGAAAGTAGTTTTTTATTGTTATATACTAGAGCATGATCTATCAATGGCTTCCTTGTGCAAGTAAAACAAGTCACAGCACATTTTTATTTTATGTTTTTGTATTTTAAGTCTACCTTTGAAGGACATCCTGGTGACACTGTAGCTGATCCCTGACCTCCTCGCCCCTCTGTTTGGCTGACTCCACACTGACGCAGAGCTGCTCTTTGGCCGTGGGGTTCACTAGTGTCTGAAGCTGAGGGAGCAGTGTCTGCAGTTCGTCCAAATGTATCAGAAACTCCTGCTCGGTCGCCATGATGTCCCCCTGCTGCCTTAGACACTCCTCGTAGTTCTCCACGTCCACTCCGAGACTGGCTTGTTGGAGAAAGGACACTGCATCCTCAAGCCACTCACAGGCCGACTGCATCCGGAAGTGGTATTTTTGACACAACACCAAGGCATCCTCCAGAGTAATCTTTTGGAAAATATTAAAAATAGGTCAATAACTTGCTTTGGCTTACTGAAAGGACATTTATATTTAGTAAACCGTGAACACAGGAATTACTATTCATTCATCTCTTTAGGAGACATGCAGCCTATCCCTGCAACTTTGTGCCGTAGCTGGGGACAATGACCAGTAGTCACAGGGCTGACACATAGGCAGGCAATGATTAACATTCTTATTTTTTCACTAAGGGTAATTTCATATTCACCATTTCTCCACACATGTATGTTTTTGGGTGGTGAAAGTCAAATAGAACCCACATTAACACAGGGAGGACATGCAAACTTAATGCAGAAACATTGTTATAAAGTATCAAACAATATTTTTTTTAAATTAAGAAATAGTAAAATATCTTACCAGTTTGGAGCTCAGTGCTTTCTGAACATCTGCCTGCAGCTTGGCCATTTCTTCGAGGCTTGTATCGAGGTGTAATGGGACGAGCTCATTGGCGCTGATGTACTTTTGTTTCTCTCTGCTGCTGAGCGCTGCTACGATCCTTAGTTGGGACTGTACCTCCTCTTGCATGATCTGCTGCTTCCTAATCTCCTCCTGCACTTTCTCCACCCTCACATCCACAATCACTGCGGTACTCAGCTCATCCCTCACCTGTTGAAGCCAGTCTAAAGTCCTTTTCATTTCCGTTTCAAAATCTTTACTTTGGACAAACCTGTTTTCACATTCTTCTATCAGATCCCCCACTGCGGACTGCAGGGATCTCAACTCATCTTGCCACAAAACTATCTGCTCTTTCGATGCATCTTGAGCTGCCTGGTCAACGCGTGGTGCAAGAGTGTCCATTTGCTCCATTAGTCTTGACAAATGTGAGTTAGCGCTTTGTAGACTTCCTGCCAAAGCGTGGTAGTTTTTCAATCTCTCTTCAGCTGACTGCGTTTCTGCATTTACCCGTACTAGCTGCTCTTTGGTAGCCTTCAGCTCAGAGTCAACCTGCATAGCCATAGCTTTGTGATCTTCAAATGACTCCAATGTTTCGTCCAAATGCTCTACTTTCTGTTCAATCAGTCTTTTTAGGCTATTGTACAGGCTCACAAGCTGTGTCATCTCCTCAGTGCGCCATGGTTGACCTGTGCTACGAAATCCTTCCTTCTTCTGGTTTAGTTCACTCACAGCTAGCCCCAAACTGCTAAGATCTGCCTGAATTGACTTATAATCACTCTGCAAATTGACCACTTCCTCTGTTTGCAAACCTACAGGTTGCGTCCCAAGATGGTTGAATTGCTCCTCTAGTTCTTTGAGTGCTTTGTGAGTGACATCTATGAAAGAGGCATATTCATTTCTTGTAAAAATAGCCTGCTGGATTTTCTCATGTTTCTCTTTGGCTAGTGCTAAAATGCTGTTATATTGTTGAGGGAGTGTGTTTAGTTTTTCATCCAAGTAGCAATGGTCGACCTCATTCAAAGTTGGCAATATTTCTTGTCCCGCTCTTTGTACTATCAGTAGGAGGTTCTCGTATTCAATTGCTTGTTCGATAATTTGCTCATATTTAAAAAGCTGTGCCTCCAACTCAGCATCTCCAACCATTAGATTTATTTCAGGAAACGTGACTATATCTGCTTGTTTTAGCCATAGGCAAATCTTCTCCAAATCTGTCTTAAAATATTTACGAGAAACTAATACTTTTTCTAACTCTTGAAGTTTTTGCCCACATCTATGCAGCGTGCGGTCAAATATGTTTTGCAATTCTTGTAGCTTTATGAGGATTTCATTTTTCTCCTCCTCACTGGCATCCCTAATCAAATCCCTTCCCTGCGACCACAAAGAGGTCAGCTCACTTTTATAGGCTTTCAGGCTGCTTTGAATGTTCCTACATGTTCGAACTTGCTTTGCCAAATCATCCGGCAACAAGGCGATATACTCCTCCGCTTGTGCCTTCTTCTCATTTTGCTGGACCCAGGAAATAGACTGGTTCACAGCCAACAGAAACTGAGTCCTTTCTGTGAACGCTTTGCTAAGATGTTTTCTTCTCTGCACCATTTTAACACTCAAAGACTCCACCACATTTTGAGTAGCTGAAATAAGCTGTTGTAAGTTTTGTCGTTCGCTAAGGCCTAGTCGTGCCATCACCCGGTCAGCATCAGTCATGGCTTGGTCCAGTAAGAGCTGCTTAGCCTCCAGTTCACTACAGATGCTCAAATGGTCAAACAGGAAGCTCTGGGCTAGCTCTGGGGGCGGGCTCATCTTCATGGCCTCTGATAGGGCGGGCTGCTGCTCCTCCGCCCAATCACGGGCCTCCCTCAAGCGCGCTTCAACTTGACTCATGTCTTCCAGCGTCACCATCGAGTCTTGGATTTTCTTTTTGATTAGGTTTTGCATCTGAGACCAGCGCTGCTCAAAGTGGCTGATTTGTTCCTTCACCAGCTCCTTGTCGTCTAAGTTTAGATGATGAATGACTTTCTGTTTCTGCTCCTTTAAGTCTTCAAGTGCACCTTTCTGCTCTTCCAGGGTCACTGCGAGCTTTCGTAAGGCCTCCAAATGTTGGGAAGAACTCTCAGCATCAGTCCTGCAGAGAAAAACAAAATAATATTATTATTTTCACAACATTAGGTTCCCCACACTTTCAAATTGCATATTACACAAATCCAAATGTCTATGTTAATTTTAGTGCAATTTTAAAAATTAACCTCTATTTAACCATTTTACCGTATACCATTTTTCTATATAGTGGTGTGTGACTGCACAGTGAAATTATAGCAAACTCACTTTTGTTGTCTTTCTGTGGTCTAAACTACGATACATACTCTCTATGCTGTAAGTACAGACCGACCTGGCCAGATTGTCCCACTCCTTGGACACCTGTTCGAAGAGCCCCTCCACTGCACTGATACAGTCGTGGTACTCTCTGGCCCTCTGCAGGTCCTCCTCCCTCTGGCTCTGGAGCCTGTTGGCCTGATGACAGAGCTCGAGCCAGGCATTACTGAGTCGGTCCAGCTCAGTGTGTTCCTGTGAGTCCTGGCCTCCAGTCAATCTGCTCACCGTCTCACTCATCCGCGTCAATGTGCTCTGCTTGGACTGAAGGAGCTGGCTGCAATCCTGTGACAAGCAATATACAAGATGGTAAATAAATACAGTTTATGTACAGTATGTAGTAAGCAAATTTCAGTTTTAGGCTAAACGGTATAACATATTTAGTTTTCAGTAAGACAGAGGACTTCACTTTCAACCATCTTTATACTCTTTTTTCTGTGTTTCTATTTTATTGTTTGTTCAAGATGTTGCTAGCCAGTACCTTCTGAATAAACCGAGTAGAATTGCAAAAAAAAACATGTGTGCAAAATTGGTAAATAAAAGTTGCCCCAACTATTAATGTGAAATAATAATATTTCAAATAATATTTTTAACCCAAGCCTAAAGAGACATTACTATAGGTGATTGTCCTTTTCTAGATAAATCAATAATTCGTGGTAAATTTAAAAGTGTGGTATATTCAATATTAGGTAATGTTGAAGAAGTCAAGACTTTGTGAACCTGTGTACTGCACTGATAATCTCTAAACTTTAAAGAAAATATGTACAGATCACAAAACAAGAGGTTAATGGCTACAGTTAAGTGTCCCATACCTTGGCCTGTGAAAGCATATTTTGTGCAATTTTGGTCTCCAGCTCGGCGGGTCGTCTGGAGAGGCTGAGGAGCTGCTGTTCCATGTCCTGAAACAGACTGTTCAGGTCCTGCTTCTGCTCTTTGATCTCCCTCCAGCCCTCGGACAGCACCTGCGCATTGGACATCCGCTCTTCAATCTGGAACAAAACAAATATTTCAAAACTATTAACAAACTATTAATTATAACAACCAAAAAATATATAAGTGAGTGGAATGCAGTTTAGATGCTATATTTAGCTTCTTATAGGTCTGGTTACAGCTACAGATAAAAATATCAACAATACCTATGATGGAATAACCCACCGTTAATTTGACTTGCTGGACCTCTGCAGCGGTCACTCTCACAGCATCATCGGACAGATCACAGACTGAGCAAACCAACTCCAGGTAAGTGCTGGCCTGTTCTTGAAGAGCTCTGTAGTGTTTCACCTGCAAAATAATATCAGACAAAATTTTATGAAATGTACAACAAAGTCACAGAAACCAAAACAACTATATGAAAACTGAAAATGAATGCTTTACCTGCTTCAGTGCCTCCTGTAGTCCAGACGGCTCCTGATCATTGACCTTAAGTTCTTTTTGTACAGTGGAGAGCCAGGTTTGACACTGTTGAAGAGTGTCCTGGTGGCTAACATGTTTCTGCAGCTCTCTGTCCAGACTTTGGTAAACCTATTGAACCATTTATGTTAAAACACAGTTAAAACTCAACATTGTAAATTATTGTTGATTCTTCTTCCCTTTATTACTCACCCGTTGTGCAGTGCTGCAGATGGCAGAGTAGCTGTCTCGTGTGCCTTGTTGATGAGCCTGCACTTGTTGACTGACCTTAGCCTGAACCTGGCCCGTACAGCTGGCTACAAGATCTTCCCCTTTTTGCTTTAGACAATTAAGACGGTTTTCAAAACTCGATATCTCCTCCATGATTGCCTGAAATTTACATACAGAAAGAGACTGGTTAGAGACTGAACAAAACAAGAATAGACTTTTAAGGACACTAGCAGGTTAGTTACTTTGTGTCTAGCCAGTTGCTGAGTGGCCATCTCCATACTGCTGGTTTGCATAGAGTCAGAAGTTACAAGTCGACTGGACATTTGTAGAAGCCACTTTTCAACCTCTTGCAGTTCACCATTGTAATCTTCATGCTCTTTCACCCACTCAACAAGATTTTGAACATGCGCCTAAGCATTAAAAGATGTGGTAAGGGGAAAATTGTACTTCACTGTAAAAAAAAAAGGTATATGGTGTGTTTTTACCTTGGCTGCCAAACAGAGATCTTGATAGTCCGTTTGCAGTTTCTTCATGTTGTCACTTATTGTTGGATCGTGGACAAACTCAAGCAGGGCCTCTCCTTTCTCAAGAACAGACTTTACAGCTGGCTCGTGAGACTGCACAGTTTGCTGGATTGTCTAATAATATTAAAACAACAGAATGAATTGTAGTATTAATACTAGTCTTTCACTACAACTTTTTGGACCAAACACAATTTCAATCTTGAGTAATCATACGGATGACTCCTACAGCATGACTCCTACAGCATGACTCCTACAGCATGACTAATTGAGTAATATTATTTAGAAGTAACAATACTCTTTCCTCTGTACATTTGACTAACCTGCCCATCTCAGCAGAATACTAACCTTGTACTTTGCGAGCTGAGCCTTCTTCTGGTACAGTTCTGCTTTCGGCTCCACGGCTGATGCTAAAAGGTTTTTTGTTTCCAGGACCCACTGAGCCTGGGTTTTGTATTTATCCATGAAGTCTTTGGAAAGTGAGATGCATTTTTCGAGGGAGCTGTGTTCAGATCGTAAAGCTGTCATCAACGCCTCGAGCTGGGACAGGTGAGTGTCCACTTCCTCCTTCAGCTGCTCCGCCTCTGGTTCCTCCAAGAAACCCATGGCCTTTTCAGTTTTCTCTCTCATTGTCTTTAGGTAAATGTGACCCTGCTCCATGTCAGCTTGAAGAGCCTGAAGAAATAAACGTGGCCTTTTGTTAGTGCAAAGTGATCATGTAAACAACACTACTTATAGTTATAATATCGATGACATATTACAGTCACCTCCTAATGTTGCTTTAGCCCAATTTTGATACACTACAAAACACTTTTCTAATAGAACCATGACTAACATTTTCTTTCCTACAATTGTACTTGTTTAGCCATCAGAATCAGGCTCTTGTCAAACTTGCACAAATTCTTATGCTTGCCCTTTTTGTTTGCTTGTCCCACATCGACTTTGAGTACAAAATGCTCACTGGCTGCCTAATACTGTGACACACACAACAGGTAGCAGAATTAAGTCGATTTTTCTTTCACCTGTCAATAGTCCTAATGTTTTGCCTGATTGATGTACTGTACCATATATATTTAGTTAATGTTGTATTGTGTGCTTTACCTCCAGTTTCTTCATCTTTCTCTCCATGGCAAAGCGGTCGACCACGTCAACACTCACAGCCACAGTGCTGAAGTTATTCTGAGCTGCACTGAGCCAGTCGGTGAAGATGGTATATACACTCTGTGCTTCTTCAATGCATGACACCTCTTCCTGAAGTTGTTTTATTGTCTCCTAGAAAACAGAAAATGCATTAAAAGTTATAATGCAAAAAATATGGTTTAAGTACCAATTAATAATATGTATAAATACTAGTAAGTGCAGAAGCAGGGCGTGGTAGCGAGCAGTAATTTGCGTAGCTCTGGTGCTGATGCGACTGCTGATGTGAGTCTCATCCAGAACCTGCTGAGCCAAGACACTGAGACCCTCCATCTCCTCCTGGTAAACAAGCACCTCCTCCTGCCAGCTCTGTGCAAGGAAATATTCAAATATTAAGACAACCATCTACAATAAGTGAATTCATAATGATATGTATAAGAATTTTTTATATAGTATAAAAAGTTTTTAATTAATTAATTTAGATTGCAAAAAAATATGTAATAATTATTTTCAGCAGAATGCAATTAACTTTTTATTCTACCTTTATAAGCTGCAACTGTGCATCTTTAGTTGTCCGGTCAGAGCGTCTATTGCTACGCAGTTGTGCCTTGGTCTCCATGCCTTTGAGCCAACTGTCCAGACACTGAAATTTCTGCTCCATTTGTCTGAGTTTGGCCAAAGCGCTGTTGAGTTGTGAGCGTGTTTCGGCTAAACGGGCCTGGTACAGTCTCCACTCCTGCTGCAGCGTCTCCAGGGCCCTGTCCTCGATCTGGGGCGGCCCCCATGGAGTGACCAGCTCCCGACTGAGCTGGAGGGTGTTCAGAAGAGCCTGGCCCTCCGTACAGTGCAGCTGAAGCTCCTGTGGAGAAGAGGGTGAGGGGTTAGTGTTTATGGGTCTTAATTAAATAAATTATGTCAATGTGACAGGAAGAGTAAAAAATATGCCTTAAGATATAATACAGGCTTTTAGTATCAAGTTTTTAATAGATGGGAATGTTCATAGTGCCAATCTTGACATTATGCAACACTAGGACATCTTAAAGTATCACTTGGAAATGCTGTGCCAAATGTGGTGGGCAACTATTGCTGCCCACCCAGTTTAAAACATAATATTAGCAATTTGTGGTGGATAATCGTTTATTTGGTGACTGGGGCCTAAACGGACACCCATTCCCTCCTGTGTTCATTCACTATGGACAATTTATATTATATATTAGAATGACCACTTCTCCTAACACATGCATGTCTTTGGGCGGTGGGAGGAAGCCAGAGTACCCGGAGAGAACTCAAGGTAACACAGCAAGGATATGCAGATTCCAGATCATTGTAGGTCTCAGGATTTAAATGACTTTTTATTTTTTTAAAAAGAAGAAAACTAACCTGTAACTTCTGTAGTGTGTCCTCCAGCATGTCCACGTCTCCCTCCAGCTGCATGTAACACCCGAGTTTCTCCTGCTCCAGCTCCAGCCACTCCTCGAACGCATGGAGACCGCGCTGGTACTCCTGATGGGCCTTCACCAACTCCTCTGCCTTACCTACTGCTCTCTGGAGACAAAACATATGCATTACACATATGCTTTTTTAATGTTGTGGTATTTGATTTATTACTATTACCATTGCATTGTCTTTCATATTGTTGTAGCGCTCTTGCAGATCTTGCAGCTCGAGTTGAGTAACATAGTTCTCAGAAATACTGGCGCTCTTTGCCGTGATGGTGTCGAGAAGAGTGCTGTGACTTAGCACTTCTTCATACAACAACTGAAAAAACAGGGATGGTATCAGAATATATACACCCTAGACAATCGCTAGTTAGTCACTGGGCTAACAGAAGGGCATACACTGACATCCAACTATATACTCTCAAGTTTCTTTCTAAGGGAGAATTTATTAAGGAAGAAGGAAAAAAAAACTACTCCAGCCCAATCTACTGTGATCAGATAAAAAAAAAACTATGCATTATTGCTATTTAGAAATGTGAAACTACCTTTGCCTTGCTCAGATTGGCCGTTTTGTCTCTCATCTCGGGACAGTGTTTATCAGCCGGGTCAAGACTCTCCTCCACTCGCTCCACCCAGGTCACAAACTGCCGCACGTCCTCCTGGTAACTGGTCCACTGGGACAGGGAGCCTTCTAGCTGACTGTGTTTTAATACAGGCCATACAACACAGGAAATGATGCACCATGGCAAGACCTTTAAAGCTGACATTACAAAAATAACAAAAAATTTCTAACCTTTTGCACTGGATTGAAGCAGAAAGCAGCGCATCCCATGAGTCCTTAAGCTCTTGTATTTCTTTTTGGACGGCGGGCACTCCCTCATACGATGTATTTCTCTGAACTGACTCTCCTCTCGTGATCAGCATCTTCAGTTGGATCTCTTTTTCTTGACGAGCCGTTAGCAAAGCCTGATAACACATTGCAGTTTAGAAATTAGTCCTAAATATTTATTTATATGGCCAGATATTGCTTAATTCCTGTTTATACATTTGTCTCCGTGCAAAATGATTTTCATATAAACCTGGTTGACTTTACAGCTAAACCAGACAATACATGTTTACCTCCAGTTTGATCATCCTGCTGTCCAGAACGTTCTTGTCCACAGTGGGAGCACAGTAGGTCTGTAGCATGTGGCTGGTGTCTGCGACCCAGTTCTGAAGCTCCTTTAACCCTTGAGAAAACAGCTGGTGCTCTGTGACAATTCGATCAATCCTAGAGGCCTTCTCCTACAAAACAACAAGGCATTACAGTTAAGTTAGTTCAAATTGTTGCATTTTACCTTTTGTATACTGTATTTGTGAACTCCTGCATAAAGCATACTTACTGTGACAGAATGCATCCGAGCATAACTAATTATATTGTACATAGCTTTAATGTTTGCCAGGTTAGTTGACACACAAGCCTTAGTGATGCATGTTGTTGTAAAGTATATATAGTATATGTTATTTATATTTTATGTAAGCTGAGTGGAGCAACGCATTAACGGAAATTCCCATTTGTCTTTGTCAAATCTACAAATCTACTGTCCCTTCCTACCATGCAGACTGTTAGTGTTACTGTACCTTGGTGAGGTTGGTTAAAGCTAGGTACTGAGCAGAGAGCTGAGAGACGCGGTGCACAAAACCCTTCCCGGCCGCGTGCTCGTCCCACAGCAGCTGGGCCTTCTCTTTTAGCCTGATCAGCTGAGCCTCCAAAGAAGCTAACTCCTCAAGCACAGACTGGAAGAGCACAAGCAGGTTATCACAGAGGCATGCAAGCAGACATACGGTTAGAAGATAGGGTCACTGAGAGGGTTAGAAAATGCAATGGTCAACTTGCAGAAGATGATATGCAAGTGAATGGAAGTAATTGCAATAGGAAAAAAACATGTGCATAAACAAGGCATGTATTTATGTGTTAACATGTATCCAGAGCAAGGAAAAGCAGACAACTTGATGCAGATTGCTGAAGCTTTTTTTCAAAGTGAGCAGAACAAACTGTTAAACAAATTGCTGGAATGAGCAACCATTGCAAATGGTAGAAGTAAGCCACTCTGGTAATATGTGGTGGTAATAAAAACTAAACATGAAATGCTTTTGACCAAACCCACTATTCTCCATATTCAGATATACCTGTAGTTTGTGGAGCTCGAGTTTCTTTGCTGTGAGATCGTGTAGTCTTGTGCTGCTCTCTTGCACGGCCAGCTCTGTGGCATTTAGAGTGTCCTGAAGAGGCTCTGCGCTGGCTTCAAAATCCTTCATCTGAGACACAAGGTTCTGGAAACACAACAAATTAAAGAAGTCCTTATGGTCATACTCAATATTGAAGTTATACAGGTCAGGACTGCTGTTTTTTTATATGTACAGAATACGTTTATGCTGGCACTACAAATCTCTAGTCTCTCGTATTCTCTTTGGTTAAAAGTAGTCATATTAGAAAGTCATTTTAATAAACTCACAAAGTCACAGGACTAAACTGGGTCTAAACCAAGCACGATACAGTTCCTCTCCACTTATGTTTGCTTTCAACACCATAAAAGCCTCATTTAGGCCTTAGTATCTCTAAAACTCAATAAAATGTCTTTCTAAACGAGATAATCATTTATGTTTTTCTCATTACTTGTAAATTGGCCTCCCTGTGGTGAAGGTTGGACATCATACTCTTCCAGTCTTCTCGAGCAGTGTTCAGTTTATTACGAACAGCATCACATTTGTCTTTTGGTGCAACGCTGCAGACAAACTCCCCATTCACTACTACAGCATTCAGCTTGGACTGGCCCTGATCTCGGTCATTTAAAAACTCCTAGAGCACAGAACAACAAAAATAATCAAACATACTCAAACAAATACACGTATTAGATATGAAATGAACAATCACTATAATTAAAATCACTTCAATTAAGATGACTGAAGCCTGTCCCAGTAACTATGGGCCTTAGGCAGGGCACATCCTGGAAACATACCACAATAAACTACCATGCACTCTTATTCATTTGGGGGGATTTAGATTTTCCTGCACGTGCAAGTCTTTTGGCTGTGGGAAAAAGATGTAATATATTGATAAGCATTGACTTCTTGTACCTGTATCTTCTGTAAACTGGACGATGCTTCACTGAGGTTCTGAGGAGCGTCAAAGCACTTGGCCGTGTTGATCTTGGCATTGACCAACCACTGCTGAAACTCCCTGAAGGAAGAACGGAAAGCCTGCTCCAGCAACTTCTCTTTGCTCTGACACTCCCTGGACGCTTTGAGGCTGAGACTGTGAGGGTGGAAAATCATGTTATTGATTACAAACAGAGAGAAGACAAGCAAGCTGCTTTATGGTACAAGCTGTTGCATTTATTTTGAATTATGTGTAAATCAGTCTGGGATAGTTGTTTGGTGTATAAGCATTTTTGGCAACACTTTATTAAATATTATCCCTTAACTACATTGTATCTACCTTCCTAAGTACAATGTAATGCACAGTATAACATGAAACTACATT
>JAVQKG010332432.1:0-19842 GCA_036025885.1 Hypseleotris bucephala | reverse complement strand
TCGGCTGTCAGCTGACTGTCATCACGTGACTTATGGAGCACTGTTTGGGGCGAATGAATGTGAACATAAGTCGAACTGACAGAAAAGTAAACACAACCATCTAGTGCGCACTGAGGACGCACCACGGAGCGGACCAACATATGTGAAAACGGCCTTAGATTACAGATATAGATCAACTTAAAAGACTGAAAAATGTTTGTGAGGTTGCTACATACCTTTCGAAAATCACGCTTTACAAAGCCAGAATCCGCCATTCGCTCCAACTCCAGCAATGTAAATGCATTTTTGTTCTGAAAGAAAAACATCTTAATTCCATCTGTTATTCACAAGTCAATTTTTTCCCAGGTCTGTGGTAGAACTGAATCACTGACCAGGGGAACTAACCACTTCACAAATGGAGGAGATCACACAGTGATAAAAAGTTCACCTCCTGTTGAGCATCTCTGTTGTTTGGCTCCAGCTCCAGGACTTTCAGAAAGGAGCGAGTAGCCGCCATGGCATTTCCCAAAGACAGGTGGCACTTGCCCTCACGTAGATGACCCTGTAGCACACATTTATTACCAACAATGCATTGCATCGTAGCACGGTGGTTGAACTAGGTGGTAAATGTGGAGTAAAATAAAGTCACACTGTACCTTCATAAAGCAGTCGTCCAGTCTCACTGCCTGCTGAGAGTCTTCCAATGCCTCTCGGAATCGACAAAGCATCATCAGGGTGGCTGCCCTGTTACCATAGTAACTGGCATTTTTTGGGCAAGCATCTGAAAATTCACAAAATAGGTATTTCTAGTTTGAAGGAATAAAGCATCTAAATAATAAAAAAATAACCAGTCACACAAGTTACCAATGGCCTTTGTATAAAAGTTGAATGCTTCAGAGTAATCCTTGTTGCTGTAGAAAGCATTTCCTTGCTCTTTGAAGCCTTCAGCTTGCCTAGAAACATGAGAATCACATATAAGTTAATGGGCTGTAAGTAAACAAACAACAAACTTTTGTTTTATGGCACCTATTGCTTGGTCAGTAAACATTATTTTAGAGTTGCAGTGTCTCCTTAACTATATTTTAGCGTATCACAAGGAACTAGGACAGCACAGAAGTACACACTGTCCTCCTGCCAGCGCTGGTACTAAACATAGCAGTGAAACTCACCTGCTACAGTCTTTTACAAAGTGCTAAGCCTTAAAAATTTCAATAAATTTTGTTAAATTAATTTCCATGCAGAACCTTCTATCTCCAACACTTGAATATAAATCATTAAGTTTATTTTAATAATGTACATTTAAATTATGATATGATGAGGACATTTGAATATAATGAGGAGCAGACTGAGCAAGAAGGACTACAATTACAACATGTTCTTCAAAAGACACACCTTCTGTTTATTAGACAACATTCGACAAAATAATGAAGATATTTATACACAATGAATTATCAGTATGTACAAATCCGTTTAGAGGCCACTTAGGTAATCTCAGGACGAAATGATAAGCCTAAAATTTGTATTTTTCAATTTCAGTTTTAACATAGCGTTAGATGAATTAATAGTTTTTATAAAGCATGCCTGAAATGGTAAATTATGTGGGATTTTAGCATTAGATAATTATGGAGTCACACTACAATATTTTTGAAATTGTACACTTAAGTTACTTTTTTTTCTTCAAAATCAGTTATCAGTTAGCTTCAAGGTTCGAAGTTGGGGAATAAGGGAGCTGCTCAAAAGAACTTTCTAGAAAAACAAGCACTGCCCCAGATGATGACAGTGTTCTTTTGACTAGAATTACTTTACATAATTAAACAATATAGGAAGTGTTGACAAGTTTAATTGGTATATCGTGTCATAATTAATAAACTATGGGCAATAAAACACATGTCATTAAATAGTCATCACTCCAAATTTGGTATAAGCTAGCTACGGTATTTTGATTGTATCTGGGGAAATAACGACAGTTTGGTCGTGTTTGGTGAACTCAACATAAGAAAAACCATATTACTTCACATACTATTCAATCAACTGAGAAAATAACCACTAAATGATATAGATTTTTACAAAAACTGATCAAATCTTTCGTGTCAAATACAGTAATAGAGCCCGGTGAGGTCGACTGGAGTTGATCGTCCATTCGCCTATCGTATATTACAACGGCTTTATTTTACTGTCACAAGAAAAATAATAAATGTATATATAATAAATACGTTAAAACACGAATAAATGTGTGTATTTACCGCTCTAATTCGATCGCAGAGTAGATTGTGGGGTCTGTGTCCACCGGTACGTCGATGTCAACAGCGGCCATTTTTTCTGGAAAGGACGACTGTGACGTCACTTCCGGTAGATCATGCTGCAACTGATGAACGAGGCTTTATGATAAAAGGCTTGTAAATGTGGAATATAAAATAAAGATTTTAGGATAAATAGTAATCTCTGTGGCTGCTGGGACCACAAGAGAAACAAAACCTAATCAAAAATGCCCACTTCAGTTTTTTTCTTCTTATATAATAACCAGGGCATCTCCAAAATTGGGACAAAGACGTATCTAGTGATTGGTTTATATTCTTCTTACTGTAACACCCAATAAAACTAAAGTTGTCCCACACATATTTTGCTGGGGCGTAATAAGAAATAGGTTCTGAACAAATGGGTTATTAAAAAAAGTAATTCCTGCTCTGACCTAGTTTTCATGTTACCACTAGATGGCATCAGAGCTACGTGAGAAGGTCGAGGATTGGGCCTATTAACCATAAGGCCTTTGTTCAGAAAACACATGCTTTCAGCTTTTATCAAATCATTTTTTTGAATAGCAAACACAAGGAAGATGTGCAAGATTTTCTATATAAATCTTCTGGAAAATATATAAAATAAAATATTCATTAACGAAAAGCTTAGGTATAATTACAATATACCAAATTAGTTATAGACAAAAACATATTTTAGCATCTCTCTAAAATTGTACTTAATCATATTTCATATTTTAATTTAAATAAATGACAAGACAAGTGTGTATAAAAACAACTATTTATACTTATTTATACTCAGGATACAGTATTGACACTTTATCACATCATCATTTACATTATTGCAAGTGGTGAATATTTACTTCTAATTTATTTAACCAGTTAACACTTAAAGTACATATTGCTTAAAATGATTCATCACAATAATATGAAATGGGATTTTATAACATATTTGAAATACTAATGTATAAAAAGATCTGTGATCATGAGGATGAGGCTCAAATGAAATAAACATAATGTTCCCTCTTTATAAATAAATACTCAACATTATATTATTTAAATCCATTCTGCACAGACTCTTATAGTTATCTCTATATAGTGAATATTTGTGGCATCGTGTTTGGATCATTGCTGATTGTCACTTAAGTTCACAGAAAAGACATACATGTTAATATGCATACAAAAAAAATCAGACAATGCTGAAGACATGTTTGGCTGCAATGTGTTTTAAGTTGTGTCCGTCGAAAGTGGCTGTAGCTTGATCCACATAGACTCTTGATGGAGGTATATTCATAAATAAGCATCTAGAGGGTTGAAATAAAAGTTTTTGGCAATAAACACTTAGTAGCACTGACACATCCAAGTCTATAGTCCTATAAATAAAATGAAGATGTTGTTATGGCTTCCAGTGGGATCCAGACCCCAGAGTACATGCACGCAACAGTTTTTGTTAATGACAGCTGAGCAATGGTCCGTCCGGGGTGAGGGTGCATCTTCACTGAAATTTCAATCCCCTCTTGGGAATTGTGCATACTGTTCTCATGACCTGGAGTAGCCAAAGTATCTGACAGGCCTCTCGGCTGTCAGGGCATAGTCACCCGATGACACTTAGGGGTCGCCCTGTGCTTTGTCCTTAACCTTCTCTGGCTCAGTTAGGGCCATCTGAGGTCTTCTGAGCCCATAACTTGGCTCTGTGCTAGTAAGGAGAGAAGATAATTGGTGTGTGTGTGGCTCTCAGAGGTCCTGGGGCGGGCCTGAAGAGGGTGGGGCTGATCAGTGGACCCTGGATGATGGCAGCGGGACCCGGGGGCAGGCGCAGAGCCAGAGGTCCAGACGCCATCGTACACAAGGCGGCCGGATTTAAGGGGCTCGTCAGGAACCCAGCAGGCAGTGCCTTAGACAGCTGCTTCTGAAGAGCAAGTTTAGTCTGGACAGAGAAAAACACATGTCAACTCTAAAAGTACAATATTTTAGACATGATCCTTTTTAGGAAAGCACACTGGCATAGGCTGGTATTCATAAGTTGACTGATATCAGTATCGAACTATGTAGAAGGCCAATGTTAAGCTGTTTTACAAAAAAGTTCTAAAACTTCTAATATTTAAGTTTAGAAACAGCTAGGAAGAGAAAAGACATTTTGAAGGTCTCTTTTTCTTAATTTATCACCATACTTATGGATTAAGTTTTTTCTTTGAGTTTCCTTTCTTTACAAATAAAAACATAGTCTACCAAATCAAGTATACAAATTCAGTCAGTATCGGAACTGATATCACACAAATTGGTAACTAAAATATTGGTTTAGGCATTGTTCGAGAATTTTTGGTGCATCCCTAATATTTTCTGTTTCAATGGCGTCATCACATGAGCGAGTTAGGTGAAGTGTCTTGCCCAAGGACACAACAACAGAGTGTGCTTGGATGAGATTTGGAACGGTGACACTCCGGTTGCTGGGCAAATTTTTATCCACTGCACCAATGCCACCCTAAGTTGTTGTTCTAAGTTGTTAATAAATCTATAATTGCTTTGTTGCTTTTAAAATTATTTATATGAAACACTTGCTAATATGATGACAGTCACTAGCCACCATATGCATCTATATTTATTTCTATGTAATAATGTTTGTATGTGGGGTATCAACCAAAATAAAACCACTCAGATGTGCACGGCGGTGTGTGACAAATTCTTACCGCTAAGATGGCACTGGGCTGGAGTTTATTATAGGGGGTGAACTTGGGCTTGACAGGCTTCCCGGCCAGACGCTCTTTGTGTCTCCTGCTGTTCATGTGCTGAAAAGGGACAAGGGTACATAGAGTCAGATAAGACACTTAGTAACAGTCTGCAGAAATAAAACTATGGAACTCAGTACTGGGAGGTTCTAGTTAGGATTATACACCGAACCACAGAGTCCGAAAATAAAAATAAACAAAAGTAATATTTCGTTAATTTATTGATTTGTGTCTGGCATTAGCGTTTTTGGCCTTATATTGTAAAACACAGTCCCTAAGCTGATTTTGCTTTTTAAAAAATAAAATGATTAGTTTCCAGTTCAAACCAACTAACAAAGCAAACAGATTCAAGCAACACAATAGTCTTTACAAATAAAAAAAAATATGAAAATACATAGTTTGAGTACATATTTAGGGAGTATTGTTTAAAATGATGCTGCCATAAAAAAAGCTGACAAAGAACGTGAGTTATTCAGGAACACTGTGGTTGCAGGAGGATTATAATGTCTTTTTATACAGCTCAGTTGATCAGATTGGGCAGGGGGCACATACCTGCTTCAGCTGTGTCTCAGAGTTGACAGACACCTGGCACAGCTCACAGTGGAAGGGCTGGCTGCTGCTCACACTCATAACCGCTCGAGTCTTGCTCCCGAGACTCCGAGGCTTCATTCGAGAGGTGGGTCGAGGAGACAACGCCATCTTTACTCTCCGCTGTGGGGGACTGCTGCTCTGGCCATCCACCATCTGTTTGTGCTTTGAACCTAGGAAAGTTGTTAAAAACAAAACTTTGGGTCTCAGAGAATTGAAATGGTCAGAAGAAAAATCTAACTACAGTGGCGGTCAAGGCCCTATGTATCATGATACAGTGTGGGACTTGGGATTGTCTAGTTCAGGAATGAATATACAACACCTTTGCAGCATAGAGCCCATCTGTGTCACAATGGTATAGAATCTACTAAAACTAATAACCACAAGTGAGCATCTTTAGGATATTCCAATCTTGCAGTGGCACAGGATTTAGTTGGCATACAAACAAAAAATGTGTTATTGGTGATGCACAATTAGCCTGATATACCAGATTTGGCCATCTTTTCCTCAAACTAGAGCTCACCTAATGATACAAGTTTGCAAGCAAAAAAATTACAATATGTATTTTGAAAATGTCCATACCGCTGCAGTGGGCCTCTAGCTGAGAGCTGGAGTTCACCGTCACCTTGCAGGTGGGACAGTGGAGTGGTTTTTTGTTGCTCTTGGCCTCTTTGCCCTCCTCCATCTTCACTGCTTCGTCACTCTCTTCCATGGGGCTGCCCTGGGAGTCGGAGGGTAGATTGGGGTCCGAGCTGCACCCCTCTGCAGATGGACTGTCCAGGGCTAAGTCTGAGAGCCGTGAGTCGGAGACTTGAGGAGACAGCTCTGGAGAGTCTGAACATGAGGAGCACTGGACCGGAGCAGGGGTCCCATTATCAGAGTCAGGCTGCACTGGTTCACAAGAGCTGCTAGAACCTACAAATACAATGATAAACATGTACAGTAATAGAAATTAGAAATTAGCATTAGGAACCAGTTAAGAGATCATTTAGAATGCAAAGCAACTATAAGTAGTAACTATAAGTAAATCAAATTATTGTTATTTACTTTTATTCAATTATTATTATTAATGTGTGCAAATGTTATAATGTGTAACAGACAAAATAAATAAAAAGTAGGGGAAAATGTCTTAACCAGACTAGAAGCACTTGGAGAGGGCAGAACTTCACCAAGCCATTGACTTTGACCAACTATTATTTAACCAGGTAAAGCACAGATGTTAACCCCACTGAGATCTGAGCAGGCATTAAAGCAAAATGTGGAGAAAACCTACATCTGGTCCTTTTCTGAGCATCATTTGTTTTCTTGTCACTTCTCGCTCTATTTATTTAACCAATCAGTCTTTGTCATCACACTTTCTATTATGCTTATCTGGCTCCATTGTCTTCTGTGCTGTCTTCTGTCTTTAATTTTCCTGTCGTTTTTACATCCCTCAATCACTCTGTGTTCCCCGTGTGTCATTTATCTGCTCTTTCTGCCGAGTCCCTACCTGTCACCATCAATCAACAACCATGGCAATGGCTGCATGTAACAAGCTTATCATTATGTGTTTAGAGGGAAATTGATAGGTGCTGAAGCAAAATGGGAGCCGGAAAATCAATGATGAAAAGCAGAATGGTAAGAAGAAAGATGGTGAGATTTGTTGTCTGAAAAACAGAGTGGATGAGTGACAGAAATGGATTTGTTTTAGGGCAAATGTTTGTTAAAAATGTGGAGAGACAAAGCAAAACATGCAGTGGATAATGTTTTATTTTGTGGGATTTCTACCTAAATATATGCACAATCTAATAAACAAAAAATAATGGTATGTATGACATAAATGTAGTGTTGCTATGTTTCAGTTTGGATAGTTAAACTGCTGCTAACTTCAGGGCTACACACTGCTACAGCATCAATTACTACAATTAATATTTATAAAAAGAAAAAAAAAGAAAGAAAACATATAACACATACATATTACAAAAGATTACTTTTGAAAAACACGTAGCCTACACAGAATTATTGTGTGTTGATGAGCATTCAAAGACTGTTAGGGATTGACTGTTTGCAAATATATTTATTGTGAACATAAGGGTATAACATCTAATGTAATGAACATGAAATAATGCTCTACTATGCAACCCCCACTGTGACTTTTTAAACAAACTTGTAACATTGGATTACCCACTTCAATGACAACAATTTTGTGTGCAGTAATCCAGGTGTATCTTGTCATTTGTGCATGTTTTGTAATTCTAAATTATACTAGTTTTTTTCTCATAATCCTGAACCCCCTTACATCTTTTCTTAGATCCTATACTTAAGTTCTTGAAGGCTCCTCATCTGAATGTCTTGTCTTGAGGAGTTTTAATTGCAGATCTGACAGCACCAGTGATAGCTGGACAGGTAATAGATGGTAATTATCCAGCTGAGCGGCAACGACGAGGTTTTAGTCCTCTCATCTTTTCAATTACAGTTAATTATTGCTAAGATGAGGGCTGCCTTTAAAAAGATACAGTATCTACCTGTAGTGTCTGTCACATTGGAGTCCGCTGGTTCGCGTTGGTCTTTCTCTCGGTCTTTTGGTAAAGAGGAGGAGGAGGACAAAGAGTTTTTTTGTCGGTTCCTCTGCGTCTCCAGGGCCTTGAGTTTGCGAGCATGTTTGTGGCCCTTGTAGTGAGCCTCAGCCTGGGTCTAAGACAACATAAGTCAAGCACAAAAAGTGTAACAAATATACAAAAACACATCAAATCTCACATGGATATTTGTGAAGACTGCATCTAAAAGGGCTGCACAAAAGTAGAAAAAAAACATGAAATAACTAAGATGGTATTAGAATCATGGTGATTGACCGTATCAGGATAGAATTGATAAGGTAAAGGCTTAGAAAATGCAGAAATGTGAGTTTAAAAAAATGAATGTTCTTTTGACCCTTCTAAGGAATATTGATGGCTGTGGTAAATGTTAAAAACTGAATAAACCAGATCTAAATATAGGACTAAATTAGGACTACGTTGTGATGATTTAATTGAATATCCTAATTTCCATTTCTTAATTTGATTTAAGGTTCGAGTCACTTTCACAGAGAAAAAGTTCTGTCAGATGGAAGACTGTATATAGTAATATATTTTGTGCAAATACATTTGAGATGTACTGTGCAGCACAACTATACAATTATAGAAGTACAATCTTTCCATCTACTCCCTGCTCCACTTCCTGATGTTAGGAATACATGACATTGGACTTGTATGAAGAGTCACATCATGTTTCTGATCATTATTACTGTTTAGATCTCATTAGAGTGGAGCTTTTCTCACAGCCGGCCTCGGAGCTCATCCTCTTTCACTGATTCATTGTGACACAAAATGGCCCATGTCTGTCATGATGTAACACAGTCGCTCAGTGTTATATTTGAGAATCCAAAATGGCTCTGCGTGGCTCTGTAGATAGTGGGTGCGTGCTAAATGAGGTTACCATCAGTTTATTTCAAGGTCAGCCCATGTAGTTTTTTTCTCAAAATTTTAAAAAAGGGAAACCTTTTTTATATTTAGTTCAAGTTCAGTTTAGTACATGTAGTTGTTCCTTGTAAAGTGTAAAATTAAAAAGGTTCTATTTAAAAAATACAAATGTTAACATGAACACTTCCAAATAACCCACTAAATTAACTTACTTTTTTATTTACTACTTTTTTCTTCCTACAACTGCCCAGAGTGGACAAATTAAATATGAATCTTAATGTTGGTTTTACTGACCATTTTAACAGACTAGAGTAGAGAGAATGACCTTCAGATTAAGCTTGCGTCTGAATTACAAACTGACTGTATAAACAGCTGTTTGATAATTGATAGATTAAACTGCAAAAACAAAGCCTGTAAAAATAGCAACAACAAGCATCTTCACAACCAACCTAATGCACAAACATTGTTGAACAGGTTACAAAAACCTAATTAATTTTTAATGTCATCTCAACAGACAATGGCACTTCTCTTCACACACAACCATTAGATAATTTGTCACTGCTCAAATTATCAGTGTGTCAGGCACTCGCTGTACACTGCATTTGCATATTCAAACCTAAAGTGTAGAGGTCTTGCTGTGAAAGAAAAGGGAGCATGTGTGTCCCCCGTGTGCTGCCAAAAGCTTCCACCTCAGGTCAAAGTTTGTGCCGGGGACGAGAGGGCCGAGCAAAGGGTGTGCAGCCCCTTTGGCGACGTTGAATGTCAGTGCGCACTAAGCATTCAGCGTGATTTACAACTGTGACTCAGAAGGATGAGGCTGCTCCTCGACTGGACCATACTATCTGGCATGCCAGCGTAGTATGAAATGACTATGTTCCACCACAGTAAGTGAAATCAGGATAACAGTGCATCACAAAGTCCTGTGACAGAGGAAGATACAGAGGCTGTCAGAGCGGTTTAGCCTGTGCTGACCTTGATTCAAGCTTCTTTATGCATCTGTACTGCACTGATGCCTAAAGTCTGCATACACAAACACACTGACCTCCACAGAGTCACGCGTGCTCCTCCAGGCTTGAATCTCTCATGCTCATTCAGTGAGCTTTGCTGCATTAAAGGAATAGTTTGAACTCATTTAGTCTATTTGTTTTTAAGTGCACTAATTGTGTAATTCTGTACAGGTTTCACAGTCATTAATATAGTGCCAGTCAAATCAAACCAGTTTAGTGCCAAATCAGTTATCTCAATGTAGTATAGCTAAGGAAATATCTCATAATAACATAAAAATGAAGCTATAAAGTTTAGTTTTTTAGCATATCGTATCATGTGTATTTACATTAGTAACAAAATGGCTGAAGAAAGATATTTTAACCAATGTGTTATTATAATATATCCTGTTCTTACACAAGGGTTTACTGCCAGTACCGGAGCCAACCCCTAGATGGCATTATTAATGATTTGCTTCAACATAACATAACGTCACCTTCTTAAAATAATGGCCTAAGTCATTTTTTGGCCAAATTGAGATTTTTGCTTAAATCAGCTCTTCATGAGGCTGCCCACCTCTGGTAAAATTTTCTCCTTCCTCAGTTGAACGAATCATGTGATTTTACCACAAAAAGGGCAAAAAAATGTGACTTAGGCCATTATTTTAAAACGTCAAGATGGACTTGGTCGGATTAGAAAATTTTATATAATGGAAAATTTGGCCTAAGTCAAAAACTCTTGATCAGAAAATGGCCTAAGTCATTTTTCTCCTTTGTGTTACTTGATTAAGTGAAATAAGTATTTGTATATAAATAGACATGTATTGACTTAACCTTTTTGTGTAAAATGAAATCATAATCATATTTTTTTGCGCTTCCTGAAAAATGTGAAAAAATGACTTGGGCCATTATTTTAAGAAGGTGTCGATAATATAGGATATAAATTAAACCTGACAAACACATACACAATATCTGAAAACAAATAGACTTTAGATATTCACAACTATTCCTTTGTATTGTTTTATAAGGAGTAGTGGATCAGTGCTGCCCCCTGTTGGGACCTGGTACCTGCCTTGCATACTTCTTGGCACTCATCTCAGCTGCAGATAGCACAGAGGGAGGAGAGAGACTTTATCAACAGTAAAACTCCTAAAATATAAGATCCAAAAGTCCAAACACAATCAGTTTAGAAGACAGAAAAAGTCACATTGCGGTAATTGGTTCATGTCCCGCTTCCTTCTCCTAACAATTTAAATGCAAATATGTATAAACTCTTTAGGAACAAAAGTCAATTTAAAGGTATATGAAAGCAGAAAAACGCTCTGGGTTAGATTCAGAAATGAGCCGTCTTCAGTTTTTTTTTCAAATGTACAAATCTACATGTGTGGAGTGTGGTCCTAGACTTACAGTAGAGTTGAATCTCAGATGACAGATGTTACATGAGATGATGGGCTTCTTTTTGGGCGGGGCGGAGCCAAAGGTGTGGTTGATAACCGCCTTCTGCACCGGGTCCATCTTCGAACAGGAAACACAAGGAAACGCTGTGTAAGTTGGATGCTAACAGAAAGCAAAATGAGAAAGCGGTCAAGTGATTTCATAAGTAAAAACAATTAAATAAAGGACTGACCATTATCCTGCAATTGTAAAGATATAGTGCCACTAAAACCAACAATGGCTTTTTTATTTACTATTAACCCCTTATGGCTGGAGTTAGTATGTTTCAGAGTCACACAAAACAATTTGCATTTCGTCCTAGGGTCATTATTACTGAGCTTTCTTTAAAATTTTCTATAATAGATCTTGCTAACAGTGTAACTCACATCAGTAGAAACACAACTCTTTTGGCAGAGGTAATAAAGAATATTCACAATCTTATATTTACTAGCACAAAAATAAACAGTTTTATATGAAACTGACTCATCCTGACTGAATCACTGCAGCTGTGTTGTGGAGGTCTTAATGTGAGCTTTAGGACCCAGACAGGAATCTTGTTGCAGCGAATGACTGACACTTTTAGCATGTGTCTGCCTGTCTCTTCTCATCACAAGGTTAACTATTTGTTAATAAGGCTAAGTTAAAATAAGCAAGAGTAAAAATGTTGGTAGGGATTTATACACTGTACCAGCCTGGCTTATGTACTCCAGGTCAGAGTCAAACTGTATCCTTTTTTTGGGGATTTTTTGTTAAAATGTTAAAAAAATATATTTATTGGACCCTGTTTTATGAACTAATGTGTCATTATTATTATTTTACTGGCCTATAGAGACTACAGGTGACCTACTTTACAGGGTCAGCAAGTCAATTTTGAGCATTTTTACTTGTTACGTTATGTTCTAACTTTTTCTTAAGGAAAACTTACTGGCACTATATCTTTACCATTGCAAAATAGTTCCAATGCCTTAGCGGGGGTGTATTATTGATATTAATGATAAATTGAGGTATAAGATATAATGAAAATACGGTCTATAGTATGTTACCGCGTTGAAGTTGGGAAAGAGGCTGAGTGGTGTAGACCCATTGACCCTGAGAGGCAGGAAGTGCTCCAGTTGTGTTTGGGGTTGGAGGGGTCGTCCCGGCAACGGTAGAGACCCCAGCAGTGGGTGGATCTGGTTTTGGGTCAGGGCACCTGTAAAGAAGCACAAAGAGGCAACAATTTATACAGTTTACATACAGAAAACACACTGCAATTGAATGGTTTTGTGATTGCAGATTTTGAAAATTAACGATGTATGTTGGTATTGACCTACAGTATATTCACAAACTTGACTGATACGATATCTGTATCATATATAGATGGATCACCTGTTTTGAAAAAGAATACCTTAGAATATTTAGATTGAGAAACATCCAGAGAAAGAAAAGTCTTAATTTAATATTTTTACTACACTTTGTCACCTTTAGGGATTAATTAATACATTTCAAAGCAGTTATTTATTTATTGATTTATGAGTTTCCTTTCCATTAATTTAGGAACTTATCAAAACATGTTAAAACAAAACAACAATATTATAATCGATATCGGCCAGTAATTGAACAACGGGTAATAGCCTAAAATGATCCTATTGGTGCGCCCCTACAAAAAATAAAAATACTTTCCGATGACCTTTTTCAGATTACATCACATCTGAGTGACCTGGATGTTTTTGGACCGCTGATATCCTAAAGAGCACAGCAGCACTGACCTTTCCATAGACCCGCAAGCCGTACCCTCGCGTTAAAATGCACAAGACCCCGGGACCTGATTACATTATCATTATAATGCCTGAGCACTCCACATACGAAAATAGCTCTGCTGATTTAGTCAAGTGAGCATCCATTTGTGAGAGCGGGTCGTCTTGAATCACTGTAGGAACAGGTTAGAGTGTTTTTTTAATGCAAATGTTTTTAATAGAGCTCTGGTGGGAACATGGAGGGATCTCACAAGAGTAAATCAAATCCACCAAAACTAATAGTAGCTAATTTACTGTAGCTAGATGGTCATATTTCTATTTTAATAATAATAATAATAATAATAATAATTTCTATAACATTTTGCTGACCATTTTTAATATCTAGTTTTAGAAAGAAATACAAAGATGATATTTTGAACATAAAGCAGTTGTTGTGAGATTGTGAATGTCAGAGATGCATTAGCCTGTGGGTTGTAGGAAAGCTGAACCAAAATGACTGATGAAGCCTGATAAGACACTAAAGATGGATTACTCTGTATGTCTTCTTTACCCACGCAATTTAACCCACTCATTCATCATGTCTGACTATCACATGTCACTGTCAACACCATATTTCACAAGTTATTATGTATAAATATTGCCCAAACACAATTTACATCTAGTGTCAATAGGCTACAACTTGATGGCATCCCACCTCAAACATGTTAGACCATTTGTAAGATTATTCACCTGTGATTTACTGTCACTCCATCTGAGCGTTCAAATATTTAGATTATAATTTAAAATGAGAGGACGGTTAAAGCGGATTATCAGTGTTGATTTAATCCTATGCTCATCACTGATCACTGCCACTCACACAAGACTTATTTATTTAGATGAGTTTCCATTTAATTCTGAATGCTTCACCAGGGTTCAAATAATAAGCAAATAAGAAACTACAGAAAGTTACACACATATTTTTTCCTTCACTGGACCAATAAGCCTAATCTGCCGGTCACTAAACTCCGAGGGGGCACTGATTCCCTCGCCTGCACAAATCTGAAATTGATCTTATTACTCTCCTACGCGTGTGTTCACAAGGAAAGCTGGAGCGAAACCTTTAATTAACTGCGTTTTACACTCTGCAAACTGTTAAGAAGCTGTGACAAACAAGAACATGTTTTGGTAGCGATGTACAAAAGCTATGAACTTGTGCATCCAATTAATACACGTAACATAATTTGAAAATATGTGCAGCCAAAATTTGTACAAAAGTAAAATGATTGTGATAGAAAAGTAGCCTATACCTTTGGCAGTGTACATAATTGACAACGACCAGGTAGTTGCGGGGCTGACTCATAGACATTCACTATATCATTAATTCTCGCAGACATCACCAATTCTTCCAATATAAGTATATCTTTGGATCATTGAAGATGGCAGAGAGAACCCAAACTAACACAAGGAGGACATGCGGACACAACCTCCTTGATCCACAGAGCCAGCTTTACCAATATTGATTTCTCTTACGTGTGATTGTAGCATTAAATATGCAGTGTATAACCTCCTGCTTTTGCCGAATTGTGGCTACAACTCCAAATTCAAAAGCTGACACAGATAAACTGCTCTGGCTCCTTCTGGCTTCTCACTACTTTATTACAGCCTCAAATGTTATTCCACCCATTAAAAACCAGCAGTGACAGCTCACTAATCTTCATTCACCCCGTCTTCCTGCACAGAGAGATAGTTTAGAGTGTAGGTCACACCAGCCCAACCTTTCTGTGCTCAACCGGATCAAAGATTATGAGCTTCAGAAATTACAGCGTCTTGGAAAAAATGGGAAAGCTTAATCTTTATTATTTCTGAGATTAGTCTGTGTGTGACTCAACATTAAAGCAATCATGTAGGAGAAATTGTGTCTTTTCATAGGAAAAAAGAGCGTCTGAAGGAAGCCTGCACTGGATTTTAAAAATATGAAGGAATTTTCCGGGCTCTGTGTTCAATCTGAACCAAGATGGCGGCACAGAAGAAAGATATGACACCTGCAGAGACGTAATGACAAAAACAGATGGTGGTTTCTTGCTTGTTAATTTAACAAATGTATATGACAATGTATATGTGGTAAAAAATCAAAGTACAATAAGAAAAGGCAGATTTTGAAAAAAAAGCCTAGATAACCCTTTGACAAAATATGGTACAAAAATATGCAAATATTAAATAATATGATCCCAAACAACAATGCCATCAAAGAGATCTACCCTTTGAAGATATCCACATGTACCTTTAGGCTTAGTAAAAATAGAAATATTATCATTATTATGGTATATACAAGACAATACATCTGTACTGTATGCATGTATGCTAAATCACTTAGCCCTAGTTTTATATACTACTCACATATTGATATGTTTATCCAAACAAATCTCAAATTGTCTACAGGTACAGGTATGTGTCAAAAGTAAGAACACAGAAGTCAGTGCTATCTTTAACTGTAATCATTCTATTTGCAGAAGCACACCTAGTCACAACAAACTTTCATTAAAGAGACACAATTGAACAGTGAGGAAAATCAAAGTGAAAGTACCTTCTCCTCTGACAGTGCACTGTAAAAACACAAATGTCAAATAAAGAAGAGTGAACGGTATGTTTTCCACCAGGCGTCTGTGAGTCATAAAACAGAAGTGGTTAGAGCAGTAATGATGATGCCACTCGCTGCTCACACAACTGGCAGCGAGCATGCATTTATGAAGCGCTACAGATAAATTAGCATCCATTAAAAGAGCTGTCGACAGTTCTGCTAAGCTCTCGGCTAGAAACAAAAAGGTGCACGGTAAAAGGCCTCATTTCCATCATGGTTTAAGAGCTGGGCAATATGTGATCACAATATTTTTTTTTTAATTATTATGGCACGCTATTGTTTCTTAATTTGTCATTAGCTGTGGTCAAACAGCAAATAAAAATTACAGTTAGTTAAAAGGTTAGCTCTGCATGCAAATGTTGCATTGGAGAAAAATAAGTGTGAAGTTAATGCTTCCAGGTTTTAAAATGTGCAGGGAACTAAATTTTGGGTTCAAAAACAAATTTGTGCAGCCCTAATCAAATCCATTATTTACCAGTACCTGTGTATAGGGAAAAGTTACAAGGGAAAAAATCTTGGTTTCTGTCTTGCTCCATGTCGGTCTTAAATAAATCATCTTTATTTTGACAAAACACATTTACGTGCAGCAGTCTCCAGTCGACTAACAGTGTGTGTTGAACTCCTGGAGGAGCAGTTGGCAGAGCTTTAGCTTTATGATAGTTTGTACCTGCGGGCCACCGTACAGCCCAGATCAGGCTCCCCACGGAAACCTGCCCTACTTTTAACTGGAGCACAGAGGGCCATTTCAACCGACGTCCAGAAATCTCTTCTGCATTTGTTCAAGGTGAAATCGGGTGAAATCTGGAAAAGTGTCCACTGGACAAAGGTAACACTACTAAGAGGCTGATATTTTATTTCAAAATATAACCCTTAGATGTGTGTTAAGAAAAGTGGTAGTAGTTTCGACCTTGGAAATCAATCTGACAGTGAATAGTTGTGTTTCTGTCTCTGTGTCTGCCCTGCAACTAATGGCCATGGTCCGGTTTCCAGGATATGCACAAATTTATTCTGTGTATTCTGTTTACTCTTTGTCATTTTGCACAATAGTCTACTATACGAGTATTTCTGTTGCTGTTCTGAAGTACGCAATACTCCGTGGACGCGTCACGTTTAGAATCACTTCTTTTGAATGACCTCTGTTTATGTAAAGGCTCTCTCCAGGTGAGTGCTGATAAGACGTAGTGATAAGGTGTTGGTCAAAAAGGACAAAGAGAAGAGGTAAAGAGATAACACTGATCTATGGGAAAATAAGTCAATGCACTATCAACGCTGCTCAGCTGTGCACGACACCCTTTATTTTGTTTCTCAATGTAGCGATCAGGACGTCAGTATCAAGCACTCTCAGAATAAACCGCTTCCACCTGCTTGAATAGAGATAAGCACAAGTTTTGTCAGAGTTGCAGATGAGCGGCACACACTTATTGATATTTAAAGACTGACGGCAGCTTTATCCGCTCCATAAACTTTGTAATTAGCAGCTTTTCAATCTGAATGCACTTTTCTGGGCTGTAGTCAAATGGGATTTTAAGATCTCATGTTAAAGCAATCACAAAGTCTGTGCTTACTTTTTATAGCAAGAAAAATAGCACATAAACTACTGTAGACAGACATTGGCCATTGCTCATGAGCTTCAATACGGTTCAAGTTCAAACCAATAATTGAAAGAACCATTCAAAATTACTTTAAGCCAAGCATGGCTTGGTGGTTATTTGATCCGGCCAAACCATTCTGGGTGTTATAGAAATCAATAATTTACATACACAACCTCAGCTAGGATTTACAGAGAATGGTTTGAAAAAAATACAATATCCATCATGTGAATTTGAGTTCTCTGTGTGAAAATGTCTTGTTGATACCAAAAGGTCATAGACTTTGAGGTAATAGAAAAGATCAAGATTTCCAAAAGACCATCTCTGACCTAAACATGAAGCAGGCGGGCTACACCAGCAGAAGACCAAACCAGGTACCACTAAGTACAAGGTCTACCTAAACGAGACCAGTGAGTGTACATTGACAGACTTTTTAAATGATTCCTATTAATAGCACTGCAATTTACATGTAATATTACTCACTAAAGTCTACTTCAGCAGGTTTTGCATTTTGATTTTTGAAGCATGTCACCAGGTTCGTTTGAACTGGGGTTTCATCAATGTCAGCATTTCAGCAAATACTCATCATGAATGCATTTCGCTGACCAAGTGAGAGTGCACGCGTTCATCTGTTCCTATCAAAATAAGCCATAAGCCGCTGCTATAATAAAACCACTTAAGATTATCTGACCTCAGTCATTTGTCGCCACTTAAAATACAGAGATTAATCCACATTGGGAACTGTAAAAACATCCTCGGTAAGCAGTTTATTATAAGTGGTGAGAATCTTGAGTTTAAAATGCAACTTTTAATGACATTCTCAAGGAGTGCTCTAGGACTGGGCTGATATACTTAACCTTGAGGTTTCTGTAAACAACAGGAATCAGACAGGGGTAAAATAAACTATTAATCCAAGAAAGAGGGGAGATTTAAGGCTAACAGAAAGTGAGGTATGATTATGTTAAAAAAGAAGGTTAACTAGCATATATTTTCAGGTATCCCAATGTTGTGTTTATAATTTTAAAGTTTATAATCACAAGCAAGAAGTTGAGGTATAAGAATGTTGTACTAACAATTAATGTATGTCAGTGTTTGTCTCTGTGTCAACACTACGACTACTCTCCTCTGTCTAGGGTGTACCATTTCTAAGGCTCATAGTTGTTGACACTAGTTACCCTCAACTTCAAATAGATATAAGGGGAACACAGTGAAGTACTTCATCTTGTATTGGTGCAGAATTGTTTATAAATTAGTAATTTCCAACACGAAAATAAAAGAATAAGGAAAAGAAAATGTCATTATTTTGACTATAATTACAAAACAATACAGTAGTTTGACAAAAGGTGTGCATACTAAACTTAGTGCATATAAAAGTAAAATCTCCCAACCTGGCCTGTGCGTGCTTTAGCAGCATGTGTTAGTGCAGTGTGGTGGCATCTGACACTGACAATCCCATCACATTCAGAGTAAATCGACTTGACACTAGGTCTATCTCTTTAGTCACCTTCACTTTTAACATGTTTCACTAAAACATTAGCAACAACAAATACACAACACAATACAGCTTACTCATATGGTTGGAACAGCTAAACTAATGCTGCATATGAGGCCTATCAATCACAGTGATGGCTGTAAAAAGGTCAAGTTGTCTAATATCTAGCAACAATCAAAGTACAGCTAATAAATGATTCAACTAAGAAAAATGGTGACTGGATGTTAACCTGACTGGATGTTAACCTAAGAACCACCTGGCATTGACAAACAGCCATTTAGTCGCAGAGCTGACATAGAGGCAAACAGTTTACGACTACAAATTCTTGGTTGAAACACAAACACAATGTACACAATTTAGTGTTTTGTTTTGTTTGTTTGATGCTAAGTGGCCATATTGGATCTGGTTAAGTAACACAAATCCTGATTGCAATGACAAATTTTTAAATCTACCCTCAAAAACTATTTATCATTTAAATGAGTAATTAATGAAGTAATTTGCGGCATATTTAAGAGTGGTGGTAACTTTGGTAACCTCAGAGCACACATTACAAGTGTGAACCCCAGTGTCGTTAGCGAGAGGCTAATCAGGCTCACACTGTCAACACTCCCTGATTGGAGCTGTCAGTCTCCGGGCTGAGAAGAGGGGGGACGAGGGGTTCATGTTCAACTCTTAATTATTATCAGCAAAAGACTCTGATACATAGATGTCAACCATTTTAAAATGTGCCTATATTAGTGTCAAATGTTGTCTTTTACGAGAGATGTAAGCTGATGTTGAAAAATCAAATATTAGATGCTAACCAAACAAATCCCTTAAAATCTGGAGGATTAGTAAATTAAGAAATTAAAAAAATACTTAAAATTGACCTGATAATGTAATAGGTGATCTGTCATATTTTTAGATGTTTAAACAAAACTTGTTAGCATTTTTTATTTTGCAATTTGTGACGCAAATTACAGTAACATAATACCATTTCAAAGAAGTATTTTGTACTTTTATTGTTCTT
>JAVQKG010332419.1:0-13822 GCA_036025885.1 Hypseleotris bucephala | reverse complement strand
CTTAATTAATTAATTACTTAATTACTATTCATCGCAGATGTACCCAAATCGATACAGTTCGGCGTCCTTATAGGGTCTACGTATCTGCAAAGTTTCAAAGGGATCCGGCATTTCGTTTTTGAGTTATCGCGGTCACACGGCCAATCAGCGGACGCAGACGCGGCCAATCTGCGGACGCGGACGGACATGAAACCATAATATCGCCGAACGCATTGCGTTCCGCCGATATAATGAGTAATTGGGCTGAGACTGATGATGTATCACAAGTTTACAATAATTATTGTTTACAATAACTAATAATACAACAATAATTTAAACTTTTAAATAAAGTTTAAAATAATATATTATAATACATTTTATTTATAAAGTACTTTTCATTTCTCTCAAAGACACTGGGTACAAGTATCAAGAACTCAAAAGTATGCACAAGTACACGTTTTGAGAAACGGCACTGGTGCTCCTAATGGCCAGTCCAGGCCTGGGAGTGGCTAAGCTTATAAAAAATTGTTCACTGATGTTAGTAAAATTATGAACTCCAACTGAAATAGGAAAAAAAATCAAATTCAAATGACTGTTACTGTAACATTTCTGTAAATAAACAATCTCTATAAAATATTATAGGGGACTGTAACCTTATAGTGTTCTAATGTTAGGTGAAGGTATAAACGCTATCAATACAATGATAAGAAAAACAGAGGGTGGAGCTTCTGGGAAAGGTAAAGCCCCCGAGGAGGGCACAAGGGAAATGTGAAGGAAGGGAGAGTGGGAGAGAGGGGAATGGAGTGGGATTTTTGACAATTTCCTTTAAAAATACTGAATCATGCTACCAAAAGGCCACTTACAAACAGGAATTCCACATTTTGTCACACGCATCATTATCATGTAATTTTCCCAGGTGCAAATGGACAGAGGTGCTTTTTATGAAGATGTAAAAAATCCGGAACAGCACAAAACACGGGGCCATCTTTCTCCTTCTTCTGATTACTGTCACCTTCCTGCTGTGGGCAATGAAGGTAGAACAAGAGCTTTGGGGATGTGTACAATCTGAAATTTGTAGGGGGATTTTTGGGGGGCAAAATATAAAATACAAGTTTTTAATGTCTTCACACCTGTAGATAACGCTCACTGAAGCTGTGTTTGATTTGTCCATGGATTTTCCAAATAGAATGTGCGCGTAACTCAAAATTCCTAGTTGGGAAATCAGGAAGCTCGCGTCCCTCATACTTGAGTTAGAAAAATCCAAGTATCAAAATCAATACAGTTCAGAATCTTGATCACATGTAACTTACTGACATGAACACAGATGCATCTGATTCACAAGTTAACTCAATTATTGCATTTCATTTCATTTTTCTGTTGTCGTTGTTAATAGGATGTGAGTGTTATGAATGAAAGTCTTTGTAATTGCACTGACTGCACCAAATAAATGCCTACTGACAAGTTCATATGACAGTAGTGTTGAATCTTAATTAATCTAAAGTAATACGCTACTTTGATGTAAATCCAATGAGGACACTGACGGACACTGGAGGAATAAAAAAAGCCACTGTGAATTTGAGAAACTGTTGTGGCAGTGACACAGTGGTTAAGTGTTAAGAACTTGTTTTTAAAATCTAAAGTTCTATATTGCATCACATTTAAACAATTCTGTTGCGTGGAACAAGTTCACACAAGCTTTTTATTTAAACTATACTTTCATTTCTTAGAGTGAAGACAGGTTGCCCTGTCCAGTCTAATGCAAAAAATGATACCACAACAGTTTATCTGATCGATTACATGCAGTAGGTCAGCACCAGAGGCTCCACTTCCTGAGAAGGCTGTGGCTGTTTTAGGCATTAAAGAGCAGATGTAAGAGCAACTGCTTTAAATAATTGTTTGTCCCAACCTCCATTTCTCAACAAACAAACTCAACCCAGGCTCCGACCCCCTCCACATCTCCACTTTCCCTTCGGTGAATAGAGAGGTCTTATTGCTGTGGTTCATCTGGCCCCCACTTCACTGTCATAACCCCCTCCTCATCTGCTGGCTGTGCTGGCTACAATAACTTTTATAAACATGTTTAGGTAGGCCGACAGTTGTTTGACTTGTAAATGATATGATTTCTTCATGTCACTAGATGATGTACCCAAAGCACATCTATGAGGACCAAATGAATCCCAGTAACCCAGGTGGAGTTTGTTTAGATGTGTTCACTCAGACATTATAGTTTGCATTATTTGTCTACATAGACGGACATTTGTTTTGGAACAGGGGTGCTCCTCAAAAAACACCAACAGTCATTCCATAACTCTGAGTTTGTTCAGCTTGATTCTGATTTACTTAGAATCCTTTTGGGAAATGTTAATATTAAAATTTTAATTAAATAAAAAGAAGCCTTGTTTGGTTCCATTTTCTCACTATTACATGTTTCTTTCAACACAGTGGGAGGAGATACAGACCAGAGTTACCATCTGCTTCTCCAGGACAAAGACAGTCACAGAACCAGCCCTCACCACTCACACCATCAGGACTACCTCTAAGTTTCAGTCTGAAGTCAGTTCATGCAGCTTCAAGTACCTCTCTCCTGAAAACACTGTAGAGGGACGGAAACTCCTGGACTCCATAACCTGGCCTGAAACTGCCCCTGTGCCCACACCCTTTTCACTGGATAAAACGACCAGTGCTGCTAAGAGTACGTTCACCATTTTGTCTCCTGATAGAGGTTATCATGTTGGGGACGAGCTGACAGTCAGAATCCAGGTGAACGGTTACCACGGAAACCCAAAGAAAGTGGGCGGAGACTTCATCATTGCCAAACTGTCCAATCAGCAGCTGGGGGCAGGTGTGGTGGGACAGGTACAGGACCACCTAGACGGGGCGTTTAATGCAGTGTTTCCTCTGCTCTGGACTGGGTTGGCACAGGTCGAGGTAAAGCAAACAAAAGATTTTTTGTGTGAATGTTACACTTTTGTGTGAGTGTCATAGTGTGCTTTGCTATTTGTTTCCCTCAAATGCAAGCACCAGACAGACCAGTAATGCCCTGGCACAACCCCAGAATACATGTGATCAGACCAGACGCCACTCTCCCTACTTCAAAAACCAGATCAGCAGAGGTGGTTCAAATGAGATGCAGTAAAGTAGGACTAAACCAGGTGTGGAGCCCCCAGGTCCAAACTATAAGGATAAATATACTCCCAGCTGAACAGACTCATGGGTAGAAAGGAGAAATGTGGGTCTACCTCTTACAAGAGAAGCTTTCTGGGCAAGAAGACATCACTAAAACATGTACCCAACTTGAAACTAATTAACTGGCTGTTTCTCAGGTGGCTGTGGTTCAGACCAGTGAGTTCATCTCAGTGTTGAAGCGACTTAATGAGGAGCAGCCTGACAAGATCTCCTTCAAGAGTGGCTTCAGATCAGGCTCAGTCACAGAGGCAGTCATGTGTAATGTGTGTGTAGACCCCTCCATAGTCCCAGTCTGTAACCACACCGACCCGAACACAGGGGAGCAGTGGTTCTGTGTCCAACCCAAACGACTCCGCTGTGACAACCGGGTCAGCCACACCTTTGGAAGTGACAATGATAGGATCAGCAAAGAGGAGGAAAGTCTTTTTCAAAGGTAAGAAAACAAGTCAAACGATTACAGGACTTCATTACATTGTATGTGTATAATGACAAAATGTGTATGCCTCAGGGGTGTTAACATGAAAGCCTCAATTAAAGCCAAAGGAATCTCCAGTGTCATGATTCTTCCAAGAGCCAACCAAAGAGGTAAAGTATAAAGAATCATGGATCGATAAAAAACAAAACATCATCATCCTTGTCTCTTGCGTCAGGTCTGACGAAGAAACACAGCCATAAAGGAAGACCTGGACCTACAGGTTATTACTATCAGGGCCAATGGAGACCACTCGGGGGTTCTGAGGTCCGACAGTTCAACAATGCCTCAGCTCTGAACCAGTGTCTACAAGAAAAGACACTGCATGTGTATGGAGACTCCACCGTCAGGCAGTATTTTGAGTTCTTTATAAAAGAACTACCAGGTAAACTACAAACTTTACTTTTTATTAGGCTCATTGTTCCCAAAGCCCAATATTTCAAAGTTTCAAAAAGTACAAAAATTTATTAATTATGAACCAGTGTACAGTATTGTTTAAAATAGGAAAAACCTTCAGGAACATTGGGCCTGATTTTCTAAAATTCTATGACACATGGGAACAATGTTACAATGTTACAAAAAGTAAGGCATGTGGAAACACTGGGCTATGGACACAATTGGTCTAATTTTCAAAGCTTTAAAGAATTGTAAAAAAACAATGGGCTGTGGGGAATAATCTAATTGCTCCGATAGACGATAAAAGTGTATGGCCAATGTGTAGCCCGCCTATGCCCCATAGATGGGCTTCACAGAACAGAATCTTTAGTCTTCTTCTCAGCACTTGTTTTGATGATCATAGTTATAGTTAGTATTGTGCATCTGTTTCAGATCTGAAGAAGTTTCATTTGAAGGACAGTTTACCTAAATGTGGCCCGTTCTTGGCTTTAGACTACTCCAGAGGCATCATGATGACCTTTCGCTGCCATGGTCCACCACTTCGCTCTGAAAATATCCCTGTGGCCGAGCTGCGGTACGTGGCTAATGAACTAGATGGATTGATCGGTGGGCCTGACACTGTTGTAGTCATTGGGGTGTGGGCTCACTTTGGCAGTTTTCTGATGGAGGTCTACTATCAACGACTTATAACTATTCAAAAAGCAGTGCAGCGCCTGAAAAACCGAGCTCCAGGCACAAAAGTCATCCTTCGAACCGCAAACATGAAAGATATGAACGTACATGGAAGTCTGATCAATAGTGACTGGTATTAATATGAGAGGGACAAGGTTCTGAGGGCAGTGTTCAAAGATATGGATGTTTTATTGTTGGAGGCGTGGGAGATGGTACAGGCTCATAGACTACCTCATAACCTCCATCCTGGACCTGAGATTATCAAAATGATGATTGATGCAATATTGTCCTATACCTGCCCCATGTAAATATGGATTTTTGGGGGGCATCTTTGACATTGGGTAGTCATGCTTTTTGTATCATAACTGAAAGTGTAAACTGCACCATTCTTTGTTTATTTAGCTTAATTTATTTTTATAATTTTGTATCTAGCTTTAGTCCTCTGTCCACCAATGTTTTGTGTATACTGGCTTATGTTGTGCAATAGTAGGAGGTTTTTCAATAACAATTTTTACTTCTGGAACACTATTTAACCTTTACCGTGCACTATGAGGCTTAGAGGCAGAGGAAGTGACAAGTGACAGAATTAAAACATTTTGTTTCCTTGGGTATATTCTTACTTGAGTAAAATACAGCTTTTTTTATTTAATTAAAAATGATTAGGCCAATATCACAACAGAAGCTGCCTCAAACGACTTTACAGAATGAGGTAAAGACCCTTTCAAAGTTTGTAAACAAAGTTTTAAATCCCAGAATGGAGGCAACTGAAGACGGTAATACATTTTCAAAGGAGAAATTAGCATTAGCCACAAATTGCAAATTGAGATTGTTTGGCAATGACAACCACTCTTTCGGTTTTACTGGACAAGTCCTTAAAAAAATGTTCATGATCACAAAAGCTTTTTCACTGCATGTTCAAAATTATTCTATCCTTCACCATAAATAAGAGCTTTTATGACAACTCAAGCCAATATTGCAATTTTCTTTTCTTATCCTAGGTTACTGATACTTCTTCATATTCTGATCTATTTTGCAAACAGCATTAGTCAATTCCCCCATACTAATTATGACACCACCAGATGGCAGCAACAGAAACACTCTTTATTTGGATAGATAAATTCAGGAAGTACAAAAGATGCAAACAAAGCTATTTTTTAATATACTAAAACTGTCCAATTCAAGTAAGAAACAACAGTCTTTAGACTACAGAATAAATGCATTTTGGACACATACTGTATTTTACCCCAAGTACTTCTCTATGCCAGCCCTTATATATATCATATAATTTGTCAAATATTCAGAACTGTCAAAGAGTCCGGTTAGTACAGCATGTGGCGAATTTCCTAACAGATGGCAATTGATTCTTCATTGTAAAGGCTTGCGTAGTTAGTAGTTAGACAATCTACGAAACTCGAGTAGCTCTCTAAAAACAAAGTTACAGTAGTAGAAGTTAAATATCAAAATGAGGTTCCTTCTGAGGCCATTTCATGTTTTTCGTATTTTTTTAACTAACAAAATCAACAAAAATAGAAGTCGGTCTAAATTGTAAAAAAACACAGTGGGATTAGCTTGGAAGTAAACTGGTCTTGAATGCCCTGATCACAGTGGAGAGGGTTACTGAGACTATAGTGGAAGTTGGTTATCTGAGCTAAATAAAGGACTTCTCGTCATGCAGCGGAGTTAAGCCAGAGGGTAGGATTAGCCCAAAATTCACATCGGAGGGTCTGGTCCAGCTTGGGTTTACTGTAGGCTGTTCTTATGTGTAGCCTAGCCTGTATACAAAGCCTTTGCGATCTAATGGCACTTTTTCACTAGCGCTACTCAGCTCTACTAGCCTAAACGCCATTTGGTTAGTTTTTCATTCGTTCCTAGTACCACTTTATTGTGGACTGGGACCTCTGACATACACAACAAAAACACATTTGGTGGAGTGGGAGGCAATGATGTACTTTCTTCTGGCTTTGTAACTAGAAAAGTCTGAATGTAGCGAGATGAAATACTGTTGACTTCGTAGATGTCACATTTTAGTATCGGCTCGGTTAGCTTGGAACCAGAGCTGAGAAGATACTAAAAAATACCTGGTTTTGGTAATGGTTGCCTAGTAGAAATGTTTAAAAAGCAAATAGTGGAAATATAATAATAATTTACAAGTCCAAAGCTATGTTGTCTATGAAAAATGCAGCTACAAATCTCAAAGCTGGACCAGACGTACTCTAGTGACGTCCATCACATCCTGAGCTTGTGGAAATAAAGGAGAGGAATGGCTTTGTGCACTCAAAGGCCTGGGTGACTCGGGCTTCTTTGGCTGATCACTTTATTGAAACGTTTAAACCTGGCATGCTGGATATGGTTATAGATTACATGCAGACTTCTATCTCAGCTGTCTTCTCCAGCTTTCAGAGAATGGCTACATCTACACTAGTGGATTTAAAACACTTTGGATACTTGGAAATTTAACTACTTTAACTGCAAAGTAGAAATATTTAAGTTAAAATGACTTTAATCTTGATTTTTGAGTTATTTGGACTAGTTTAGAATAATTTACTTAGGCCCGGATTATTTGTCTTATTTCAATTCAATTTTCTTCGTCCATAAGGAGATATAGCTTCAAATAAGAACGAAAATAGAGTCAGAACAAGTTAAAAAATCTAGCCCTAATAAGTAAATAAATCTAAAGTAGACAAAGCGATTTACACCAAGATTAAAGTACGTCTGTACGTTTCCTAAAATAAGAAAATGTTTAATTAAAAAAAAATGCTACATGACCCTGTTCTATGATGTAAAGCAGGTCGTGTGTAGTCTGTAGAGGCCAGGGGAAGGGAAAAAAGTAAATCTTAAATATGATTGGTCAAAGAGGTATCCCCACAAACTCTTGATTTGAGGTTGCTGTAAAGTCCAGAAGAGGGACTAAAGTAAATTCAAACATATTACCCACTTTACATCATAGAACAGGCGGTATCAAGGCATTTTTTTTACATTTGAAGCTATTTTTTATTTTAGTAAACTTACGGACTTTAATATTGTCAATTAGTGTGGACATAGCCCTGTCATCTGAAATGTACAGCGCCTTCTATGGGTCTGTCTGGTGTGTCACATGTCAAACTGCGGGCCCGGGAGCGCTGGGGAGGAGGCAGCTTCCTCCGGGGCGGGTGGAGGCGGGTTGGGGGCGGCCTCTGGAGGTGGGGGTGCCACAGCAGGGGGGCCCTCTGATGGGACGGGGGGCAGGCTGTTGCTGTCTTCACTTGTGGAGCTGGAGGTGCTGCTGTCTCCCGGAGGTTCAGGGGGAGGAGAGGCCTTGTCCGAGCCCGAAGAGGGGGGGTCGGAGGGGGGACCCGCCGTGGCTTTGGATTCGGCGTCTGCGGGCGACGCTTCATCTGGGAGAAGAGACAAGGCAGGTTATTACTTTTGCAGGAGAGATGCACTGATATTTTTATTTAGAAAACAAATTAATAAAACATTTTTAAGTTTTCTCCATTCTACTATTTTGTACCTTCTATATACCAGGTTTAGAAGCAGCCAGAAAAAGAAAAGCCAGCATAGACTCAACAGCAAGTCATTTTAAAAAACTACTACTTTTAAAATACTAGATTTTTTTTTAAACTTATACTTTTTATGAATTAACACATTTTAAAGCAGTTATTTCTGAGTCTTAGTTTCCTTTCCTTTTTTATAAAATGTGATATTGGTATCAGAACTGACACTGGCTCAATCTAATGTTGCCTAAACTTATACTAAATACAGTAAATTATCTGTTCACAGTAAAGTCTGAAGGGCATTGTGGTGCAAATAAATGACTATTGATTATTGCGATAATCACAATTATAAAGAATAGCCACAATAAATTGTCAGTGTTTTATGTGTGTATTTGCTAAAAACACAAATCACAGCCTGAACCTGCTGAGCTTATGTAGTCCTATGTAATACAGTGGTTGTCTGTACCAGTCTCCATGGGGGTGTCCTTGTCGTCATCTTTGCCTGTTGCTGTGTTTTCGGAGTTGTTCTGCTCCGCCTCTTGTTGTTTAGCAGCTTTCTCTGCCTCCTCCGCTGCCTCCTTCTCTCTCTCCTCGGCCCGTTTACGAGCCGCTTCTTCAGCTGCGGCCATCTCTGCGGCCAGCTTCTCCATGTCCACCTCCACCTTCAGACCGCACAGCTGAGGGACCAAACACAACACCACAAACAATTTAACTAAAGACAAATTAGATACATTTGTAAAACTGTGTGGTCCTCCCCTGGTATACCACCCCAGGCCTACATTTTTCAAAAGTGGGGTCTGGTCCCTTACTCAGCAAATTATTTCTTGACCATTTGGCGGACAGACCAATTACAAGCAGTTTTTTGTGCCACCGCTGCGTATGTTTTGTTGGCCGTGTCATAAACTTTACTAACATGACTTGCTTGTTGATAAGCTGTGTGTGGCTTTTTAGTGTCAGGTCTGGTGTTTCTGATCAGGTAACTATAAACAGTAAACTAAATCCTTGAAATTGAACAGAATCAACAAGACCAGACTAACATCTTTGAATAGTGCAAGAAATTGTAAAGCATCTTTGAGTGTCTAGAAAAGTGCTATATAAAACAAAAGCATGTAAGGTATGGAGTATTACCCTTTTGAGTTCAGTGTTGAATGAGTCAGTGGTCTCGAGGAAGCGTCTCTTTTTGTCCTGGTGACGATCTTCAATCTGCAGCAGTTCTGCCTCCAGCTTTCTCTGAAACACAACACATTATCAGTCATCATCTAATACCTTATTAAAGTATGATGAATATATTATGTGATAAAAATGCTCATATAGTTATCATTCAGATCAATTGAGAACCACTGCTTAAGACCTTGTTTGAAGAGTTTGCTTTAATAACCAGCCAGGTAGTTTCATTCTCCATTGATTAAATAATTTCAGGGAAGATTAAAGCAGAAATCCAGTGGTTTTCTAAGTCTAATAATAATGATGTATAATGTTTAAAAGCTGTGAAAATATGAATATTCAGTTTTTGTTGTTTTGTTTATGCTATGTTGTAAAGTGGTTACTTTCTCTAATTTCTGCCCCAGTCCTAGAATAGCTTTTTGCGCAGCTATGGAGTACTGGAGGATCTATTATCAACTTTCATTCATCTCTGCCAAAGTAAGTGTGTCCAAAAACATGGGGACACTATTGAATCATTCTTTATTCGACCGTGGTTTGCATAAACAGGAAAAGAGGTTTGTACCTGGTGCACCATGAGGGACTGCACCTGCCTCTTGAGAACCTGCATGCGTCCCACAGTGACCACAGAGCGGACGTCTGGCACCACGATCTCACTCAGGATGTCACTGATCAGACGGTGGTTCCTCTGGAAACGAGCAGCAGCCGCGTGCTTCACCGAGAACCCATCGTCATAGTCTACACACAACATACATCAAGATTTTACTAGTTATTTGATCACATGATATTTAATACTGTAATTTTTTTTTTTTTAAGTCAAACCAAGTTTAATTCTGGCATTTCAAATTCACTACAAGTAGACTATAATAAAAAATCTATGCTTTTGTTACTTTGCATGGCAAATCGGTCAAACTCTATTCCATTTCCATGAAGTTCAATAACTGTGCTTGTAAGTCACAATTTTTCAATTATCATTTCCACTAAATGTGTTGATACTAAATATATTTAATAATCAAATTTTAGGCACCATTTCCTTAATTTGGCCTTGTTTTAGTACTCGTACAGTCGTAAGTTTTAATTTTGAAGCAACATAAAGTAAACGCCACTTACTACTTAAACATCAAAATATCGCAATATTCATCATGGTTATTGAATGTTGCATGTTTCTCTCATAATGTGCAGCCCTAAGTCTGATCCAGCCTATGTCATATAAACTATTCAACTTTAAAGGGACCTATGAGCTAGTTACCATCGGGGTCCTCAGCGGGCTGGATACTCATGTAGGGCTCTCCCTTGTCCATCCGGCTCTGCCTCTGCCTGCTCTCCTCCTCCATGGCCGCCTCAGCTCGGTTCTTGGCGTTGACGTAGGCCAGGTAGGCTGGGGAGTTGTGGTAGGCTTTCAGAGAGTCATTGTACTCAATCTAGAAATACAAACACGAATCATAAGAGAGCATATATAAAGAGATGGGCTGCACAATTTTAAGTTTAAGTTTAACTGTATTTTATTCTTTTTGTTGAGTGTTAATTGCTTCCAGACAGGTTTAAATAGGCCCGTGAACTGAATCTTGGTTTTAAGAACTATATGGCAAATCTCATCACAAATGCAATCTTTGTTATAAAAATAACAATAGAAATATTTTTTACCTGTATTTAGTGTTAAGTTTTATGATGAATAAGGATATGGATGTATTTAAAATATTTTATGAAGCAATTTATGGCAGTAATATTCTGTGCCAAAGAAACCCCACAAAGCCAGCTAAAAACGTGTTCACCCTTGTTCAATGTAAATGTACCTTCTCTGCCTCGTACTCGTTGAGATAGTCCTGCTTCTCCTCATCCGTCAGGTCCCTCCACATTCCTCCGATGATCTTCCCGATCTCCCACAGCTTCAGGTCAGGGTTGGACGCCTTCACTTGGTCCCATACCTTTTTATTGAGCCCACCAAAAAGCAAGAGGCAAACGGACGGACACAGAGGCAGCCACACACAGGAAAAAGTTTGGTTAATACAAAAGAAAATAAACCAGTGGAGGAAATATTTGAGAACAAAGAAAGGTAAAGGAATAGAGGCTATAAAATGTAGTTGCTTCTATTATTTTAGCATTACATATAGCTAACTTGCTGGATGCCTTAACATGCCAATAGACTGCTAAGCCATAATATCATTATTTGTACAATACAATAATTACATTAACCAGGTAATGCAGAAGCAATTATAGAGATTAAAAAACGTGTGCCATAAAGAATGAAGAACATATTAAAATAACTGAATGTCCTTAGAATTATGGTATATCTGACTGTTTTTTCTGTTTGTTTATTAAAAATATGGCCAGGTTCTGCTTATCATATGAGGCCATGTCATTATTTTCTATTATTATTATTATTAAGGAACACATGTTTAATTGAAACTTGTCTAAACAAAAAGGAAAGAATGTAAAGTCAGAACTAGCAGCTATTCTGTAACCACACTAGGACTGCTCTCTTCTAGGACAGAGGAGATAGGAGATAGGGAGTAGAGAGTGTGCGAGGCGTTGAGCTGGTGCTGAGGCGTCCTGGCTTGGCTGGTTCCACCCTCACACCCCCGCGGGGCTCAGGGGAGGGGGAGGACAAGCAGTAAAAGCAGACACCGTGGAGGGGTGTCTTACCTTCCTGCTTACCTTCCGGCTGTACCGCATGTAAGGCATCAGGGGCTTGTCTGGAGGCTTTGGAGGCTTTGGGACGGTGATCCCTGAGGAGTTCTGTAGGGGGCAGCAGAGAGAGAGAAAAAAGGAGAAAATAAGGGAGAAACCAGAGGGAGGCGGGAACAAAGGAGTGGGGGAGAGAAGCAAATGCAAAAGAAAATGAAACATGATTTTAACTTAAATTCATTCACAGAGAAAAATCTGTATGTATAACAACTGTACAGGTATAAAATTTAAAATGACAAAATGAGTGGGGAAACACATTTACATAAATATATCTGACCTCAGAAAACAACAGAACATCACAGTGACATTACAGAGTCTCAAACAACTATTATACATAAAGCTGTATCACAAAACTGAAAATAACTACTAAAATGTCATAGTGGGACTGTATATTAGGGGAGTGCAAAAATATCACTGTCTCGCACTATTATACTTTGTCATACTGGTTCAATATCATATGGATTGTGATTTTGTGTTTTCAAAATCTCATTGCAATAAATCATCTTTGTCACAATCTATATCTATATCTATATCTATCTATATATATAGCCATATTCTTGCCAGTGCCAGCCCTACTGTATCTGTAAAAAAAAATAAAAAAAAATGTAAAGCGTCTTTGAGTAGTTGTGAAAAGCGCTATATAAAATCGATGCATTATTATCTGAATGCTTGTGATGACTATCCCTGACCCTCTCGTCCAGCCCTCCCTCCCCTGTCTCCAGTCCAGTCCCTGATGGCGCATTACCCTGCCGGAGCCTCCGGAGCTCCCTCCCAGCCGGAGGTTGTTGTAGGCCAGATGGCTGTAAGGGTTGTAGCCCACAAACCCTGGGGTGGAAGGCATTTGCTGATGGAAGACAAAACACGAATGAGAAATGGTTCACAAACAAGAGGAGGAAGAGGTAACTCAAAGAAAGCGGAAAATGCCAAAAAGAAATCTACGTATTCACTTGTTTGTTTTTCAGTGATGGCATGCAAAGGCAAAGAAGGCAATAGACAGGCATTCAGAAAGAGTGCACAAAGTGTGAAGCTCAGTCATCCTAAGCACTACCATTAAGAAATATTTCAGCAATAATAAATGTAAGCAATCAGGGCTCAAAATTGCGACCATTTTAGTCGCATATGCGACCAAAATTAGGTCAATGCGACCTGAAAATATATAAGTATAAGTAATGCCCGCTGTGCGACCATTCATACTGTACATTTCTTAAAGCAAGGCTTTTCCTTTTTATTAGGCATTTGTATAGACTTCTACTCAGGGCAGCCGCTTCCAACACGTGCATCATGCAGAGCGCATAGGGCAACAAGTGAGAGAGAGAGGGCACCGACCTCTGACCATGTCATTGTGATTGAGTGACTCTTTGTTGCCTATTTGTGCAGATATGATGATCAACATAGGCCCAGAAATAAACTATGCAGTGAACGAATTTAGGCTGAGATACAAGACTTTGTTCCATTTCATAGTTATTAGGACTGGAGTCAGTCTGTGCGCGCTGCTTTTCCTCACCAGGGAGAAAGGCACAGCAGCAGGTGCATGCACACACAGACAGATCATGGCTGATTTAAGCTATTCTTAAGCTACAGAACAGCGTTTATTTTATTTCAACTGGTCTCATATTAACAGTGAAACGAGCGCAAGGAGTCACTGAAAATAGACGTTGCCTGTTTAATGGCTTTGATCAAATACGCGGACGGCAATACGCAGCGCGGGAAGCCGAATCCGCTCATAAAGAGCTTATCATTTATGTGGTTGACATTAATAGAGCATAAAACACCAGTCCAAACGTCAAGACAGAAGTTG
>JAVQKG010332206.1:0-19018 GCA_036025885.1 Hypseleotris bucephala | reverse complement strand
ACCCTCTGCTAAAGAGGGTAGCCCATTCAGGTAAGTTTTTAGTTGAATGTCTTTTATTGAATTTTTCATTCAGGTAAGTTTTTAAAGACCTCATTAGGGGACAGCGAAATGGGTTGACTATTGAGGTGGTGATGGAAGAGATCGATGCTTCTAATAGTCATAGAGGAGAGTGAGATGGTTTTCCTGGTAAGGCTGTAAATGGAAGTAGAGTGAGATGAGTCAGCTGCTTATAGGTGATGATAACGCAGTAATAGAATAAAAAGAGTGAGATCAATCTCCTAAGGTGTTGGTGAGGGAGAAGAGTGAGATGGTTTTCCCACTGTGGCAGTACTGAAACCTCTGTTGCTGAGGTGGTGATGCAGGAGAGTGAGATGGTTCTGCTGCTGAGGTGGTGATGGAGGAGAGTGAGTTTGCCAGATTCAACTTAAATTAGGATTGTTTGTAAATAAGAAGTGTTTTTAAAACAATGTACCTAGATAAAAAAAAAGGTTAAATAAAATAAGTAAATTATGTAAAAGAACACTCATTTACATGCCGTCTTCTTTAACAAAGTGATTAAACTGATTTGTTTTTCCAGAGTTGTTTATGGATGGACTGGGCTCTCTGATGGTGGCCTCCTGTAAGGATGTGACTATAGGCCACCAACCATCCAAAAATACTGCCCTGTACAACCGCTTCAGGAGGCCAACTGATGCAGCTGACAAGCACAACAAATTCCAGCTCCACTACTTTAAAAACAACCTCAAGTGTATCAAGTTTGGATAGACACACACCATTGTCATGCTGCTACTTATCTGGGTCAGGTATCATGTTTTACTGTGGCAATATTGAGACACAAACTTGAAATTGAACATACTTTACTTACTTCCCTTACTTTGAGAATATTTGATAGTAGGAGATTTTGAAATTGAAGTTTATTTTAGTTATAATTTAAAGGGAACTGACAGGTCTATCTGTCAGAGCTATTTATTTATTATTTCACTTGATTTTGATTTAATGTTGATCAATTCTTACATGATTTCACATTGATGCCTCCAAATAAATAACTATTTTTGTAGCATATCCGTGTGTGTGTGCAACTATGACAAACCTGTAAAAAAGGACGACATCTAGTGGAAGAATACATTATATACATTTAGAAAACATTAAAATAGACATGAGCCATGGAAAATACACATACAATATTTAGGTTTGAACCATTCATAATGGGTTTTGTGGCTGTTGTAAGCATGGGTTATGATCAATGATTTAGAAGGTTTCAAGTCACCCGTGTGTTATGGGTCTAATGTGCGCATGCAGTTTGACATAGCTTCAAAAAGGGAAAAAATTAGTCTAAATCCATCCATATCCTCTGTGTAACCTAATGTAAATCAACTGGTCTGTTACAGTGAATAGAGTCATGAACACCTTTTTACAAACATTTTTATTAAGTTTAAATGATTGACTCAATGGCACAATTTTCAAAACAGAACATTACAATAAGATGATAGTTATTCAAAAACATTATAATAAATCACAGTTTACTGTTGAATGCAGAAGTCCCATAATACATGCATTAGTACTGTCCAGTGTATTGATATTAAAGGTAATAAATATAAATGTAAAAAGTTCATTAATCCCATTAGTTAATTCTCTGAGGATAACAGACATGCAGGCAGTAAAGGCAATTATGTCTATATAGGCAGTACTACAAGTAGCCTTATAAAACCCAATACTATGTCAGGATAATGATATTTAGCAGAGACCTGTTGAAAATATTTTTCTTTTTGATAAATAGTCAACCATTCAGTTTTGTAGCCTACCCAAAAACTAAGAACACTACTGCATTGATTGCTGGTAAAGTACACAGTTTATCACACAGACATGGATGATAATTAATAAATTAAAGATTTTGTAATCTTGGTAAAATACAACTGTCAGGAAAAGGTGTTCAATGAAGAAATTTTGTTCTTACTGGTCTTACAGGCCAATCACTGAAATAATTTAACTTTAACAAGTCGTCTGTGCATTTGTAAGACCGGAGTTTTAAAACCTAAGGTGATGAGAATTTGATATGTTTCACTCGTTCTGCCACTAGATGTCAGTGTTTTTCTTCAGAACTTACATTCTCAAAACAGTCAGAACTTAAATAATAGTTAACATCGATATACAAAGAAAACCAATGTACGCTATGCAGACAACATATAAGGTTGCATGGCAAGTTTAGGCTACACGCCTGCACACAAGCTACTCTTAGTAAATTCTACTGCTATTTCAAAGTTACTATTAGAAACTTTTGCATTGGTCAAATCAGGCTTTCTGGGGTAGCTACCTCTTTGACCAATAGCAGTCAAGTTTTACTGTAGTAGCCCCTCCCCTGGCCTCTACGGACTACAGATGGCCTACTTATTACATCACAGAACAGGCTCAGATTGTCAATTTTAAGCTTATTTTATTTTTCTTAGGCTATTTTTTTTTTAAACCTACAGACTTCGTATTTAATTAAAAAAATAACCTGGTGTTGCGTTTTTAGTTTGCATTTGACATATATTTTAATAAATATTGCCTATGTCCATTTTGTCCTGCTTGCTGTGTTTCCATAGTGGCACACAGTGTCCATGTCCTCACCCCAGACGTCCGCCATCACCCCTGCCTCACCATGACATCATCGGTCACCCCGGGGAGAGTGGAGACTGGACTGGCCGACCCAGGAAATGAGGCTACAGCTATGGAATGTCCCAGTAAAGACAAGCACCCCATGGCACCCACCACTACCACCCATCCCTCCACTACACCTCCTCCTCACCCCCATGCAGTCCCGGGACTCCCCACCAGCGCAGAGCCAAACAAGCGGGGTCTTTCTTCTCTCTCACGCCCCTTCTTCCTCCGTGACTGACGCTTCTATTTAGGTGGTGAAAACGCGTTTGTCCGGGGAAGTCACACTAACGTTTAGGGACTAGAATGGTGAGTAAAAGGGGATTATATCACACTACCGTTTCCCACAGGTTCTTTCACAGTTAATTCTATTTGCACTAACAATAAGGTATTATACTTTAACTTAGGGAAAAAGAAAACATTACAATAATGATCACAACTTACCTGTACAGGCTCTACAAAAGTGCAAAAATAAGAGCAAGTGCAATTTGTCATAGCTTATTCCCCATGTCAAAAGACTGTCTGGGGTTTCATATGTAAAAACATAGGCCTACATACATCTCAAAGCAGAACACATGACCACACTGTGCATCCTGTTTAGACAAGTTATTAAGTGTTCAGGAGCCCTGCTTTACAGTAAAGTGCGGTTACAATGTAAGTCAGGTTTGCATGTAATGAAATTACTTTTGTTCATATAAAATTCACATTGAAGACTTTCTGATATGTACAATAACACAATAGGACAAATGTTAATAGTCAGCTACTGCTTAATAGTGTAAACTTTATGTAATGTTTTTTATGGGTTGTATTTAACTTAAATATATTAATTTTTGCTTTGTACAAAAAGGACTGCACTGATGTTTGGTCTAATGCCTATGTTAAATATCTTTAGATTATCTGTTCAGTTATAGTGGTTGTGATCAGTGCTGGGTCTCAACCTCCACCACTGTCCAGTCTCCAGGAGGAGAAGAGCCTCTGCTATCTGGGCAGTAGCTGCTGACTGAGGTTACTGTAGCGACAGGGGGGCTGAACTGTGGCAGCAGGTGGGGCCACATGCTGCTCTCCATTGGGCTGAGAGTGCCCCCTGTGCCCACAGGGAGGAGCAGGAGGGGGCAGCTCCCGTCTCCAGACATCATGAGGGTCTGGTTGATGAGCTGCTGAACCATGTCCACCTTCTGGTTCCACTCCAGCTCCTGCACCGGGCACAGATGTTTTTGGGAGTTATTTTCTCTTCCCGGGCTGTGTCCGTTCACCTCCATGTTGGTGTCGCTCTCATCGTCCTCGTCGCTGGTCTCCATGGCCTCGTAGATGGTGCAGAGGCCTGAGGAAGGGGACAGCATCAGTCCAGTGGGACTCCTCCTGAGCTGCTGTTGTTGCTGCAGGTGTTTCTGGTGCATGCGATACTGCTGCTCCAGCTCCAGCTGCCACTGCAGCCTGTGTCTGCGCAGACGGTGCTCCTCCTGCTGCTGCTGCTGGAGCTGCAGCTGCAGCAGGTCCCTCCTCTGCTCCTCTAACTGTCTCTGCTGCTCCTCTCTCTGCTGCTCCTCCTGCAGCCACTGACTCTTCTGTCGCTCCTGCACCTCTCGCAGCTTCTTCTGGTGCTGCTCCAGCCTGCGGAGCTGCTCACCCACGATAGGACTGTGGTCACAGGACTCTATCAAAGGTGGAGGAGGAGCCACTTGTGCAAAATGTGCAGCCAGAGCAGGATCTATGGGCCTCCTGTTGCCCGGGACCAGTGCCAGGTAGTGCCCATTGGCTATAGGCACACAGTCAGTGTTCTGATTCTGATTGTCCTCCTGGCTCAGCAGTGTGTCCTCTTCATCATCCTCATCATCAGATACTAGGTCTCCTGTCAGACAGTTAAGATCACTTGGTGCATCTGTTAGAGATGCATGCATCAAAACAACAGGTGAAGGACATCAGGGCCAAGAACAGGGAAACATCCAACATGAGGAAGAGATGAACTCAAAACACAAAGGACTGTAAACAGTAAGGTCCATGACACAGGACACTACCTCAGTACATCTGTGTACTACTGAAGGGTAGCACAGGCTTGTTACACTTTCATGTTTGTATCAGTGTGCCTTTGGTTTTGTTGGACTCTTTATTTCACATTTGCATATACAATGAAACAACAGTCTTTATTTTATATGCATGCAGCGCATCACAATTGGCTGCATCAGTGTTAATCAGTGGTGTCCCAAAAGATGTGGAAAGGAATCTCTAACTATGGCACAAACAGATAGTTGCAGAGGTCAGATTAATGTATTAGATTCAAGGGAGTGGAGTAGTTCATACAAGGGTGCTGTTGGGCAGGAGCAGGCATGTCATACGAAAAACAACAGCTTGAATGGGACAAATTGTGTGTCTGTAGTATTGACTAAAATGCAGTTATGTAGACAAAGACAACAGTGTGTGGATGTGTGCGAGTCACAGGCACTGGTGGATACAAACAGTTTAAGGACAAGTGTAGTGTGGGGATATCATTCAGTTTGATGTTTTATGAACATGTCTCAGGACACCATCTGAATATTTGTATTTGACCAAAATTCCATTTTCAGATACACCACCATTGTATAATGTTGCATCACTTCCTGTTTAGTCATTATTCCCATGGGGGAGTGAAATTTAATAGAGGAAATCAAACTGTGTATACACACACACAGTCATTCAAGAACTAAGTCAGGCATGCTAGGTCCATTGGGAAATAAGAAACAGGAACAGAATGCATTGCAATGATGTTTTAATGGAATTTTGAAAGATATTGAAACCTAATGCGAACCATTTATTTCTGAACATGTCTAATGTAATGTATTTTCAGATCCATCAGGTAGTACACAGTCCTTCAGTTAGTTAAAACATGCAATATACTGTTGAAATAGTAAACCAAACGCCCACTACCAAGAGTTCAGTAAGTGAAAGTGATATTGATGTAAGACAGTCTTGTCACAAAAAATCAGTTACTGTTTGGAACAAATGATCAGCTAAATGAGATTTGAACGAGAACCACTTAAAACTAAAGGCCTGCAACACATACTGTACGTGACCGCACGGTGTATACCTCAGCGACATATGCAGAGTAGAAAACCTCTTGAAGCACACATTAAACACTTTACAGACTGTAGCCTTATGCTCACACACCTACTGTGACAAGTCTTTGAGGGCAAGAAGCTTTGTTAATATCTAAACTTTGTTTTAGAAGCTAAAAAGTTCTGAAGCTTGAACAAAAAAACGCACTAAAGACCTAAATCACTATGGCGCAGTTGAACATGGAGCGTGTTTACATAAGGGAGGGAAGACCGGGTTCACAGAAAAAAAACAACAAATAAAAAAATAAAGAAGCAAATACAAAACAAAAATTATTGACATTTGATTGGTAAAAACAGTAGGATAAATACACAATGAGTCCATTTCATTCCATCCGTTGCTTTTTTCATTTTCAGCTTAAAAGCTTAGTCACTGGGGACCAATCAGTCAATACCCCTCCAGGGGCTTCAGGATATGCAGTGTTATTTAAAAAGAATATTCTACTAGAAAATGGTAGTAGCTATTTTACATAGATTTAAGCCATACTTAACCATAACCATAACCACAGTATGAAATAGGGAGGCTTTCATTTAAAAATTGCTACAGTCCTTTTTCCCATCTTCAGCTCTTTGTTCATTTTTTAAAATCTTTTCCTACCATCTTGCTCTCATTTTTTTGTTCTAAGCTTTCTTTCCCAATTGGAGAGAAAACGAATAGCAGGTAAAGGGGAGAGTTGCAGGGAAAAGGTGCATTCCAGGGGATAATATTAGGGACTTATACATTACCTTCCAGAAAACTATCAGTCTTATCACATATGGTGGAGTAGTAGGGGGGCTGGTTCTCATCGGAGTCACCAGAATCCTGGTTACCGTGGCGATGTGCAGGCTCCAGCGGGTCAACATCACGCAGGAGGTCAGCGCCCATCTTACCGCCCAGCATGTAGTGGTGCTCGTCCAGGCCGGACAGGTCTCCTGAGTGGCCCAAAGGCAGGAGGTCCACTGGATGTCCCAGCAGGTCGTCTGCCACTGCGGCGGCTGCTGATGGCAGAGTCAGCTCTTTGATGAGGGACGGGTCCTTTGCCTCCTCTGGGAGCTGCTCCTCGTTCTCCAGAGAGAAGATTCCTGGACTTTTTCCACAACTCTCAGCCATAGAGTGGGCGTTGGAGTTGGAATTGGTACAGTCAAAGCCATAAGATGCGACAGAATTGGCTGATTGAGGAGTGGCTCCACCTTCATCTTCCTCACCCTCTACTCCTGTTGCGTGCACACCTTCCTCATCCTCTTCAAGAGCTGGCAGGTTCGAATTGGGGGTTGGGCTTTCGAACCCAGCACTTTCACCTACTGTCATGGGTGCATCTGGGTCATTTATCTGCATTTCCCCCTCAGTATCACTAGCCTCGTCTCCAGATGTGGATGCAGAGGACGGGGCTGATGCTGGAGCAGTTGGAGGTCCTGTTCCTGGTACCTCGTCAGCAGGCAGTGTCTCAGCCTCCTCCTCCTCTCCGTCACCTTTCTCCATGTGGATGCCTAAGTCCTGATCCATGTCAGGCTGCAGCTGAGCGGGCACTGGGGTGTGCTGTTTGTCTGAGCGGGACTCCACTCCAGAGCTGCTGTCGTACTCACGCAGGTCCTCCGGGGTGCTGGTCTCACTGCCGCTGTGACGCACTGGAGCAGCCAGGAGGTCCGCATCCTTTTGGGCCGACACGTGATGGTCGTCTTCTGACTCAGGAGCGAAGGACGGGGCGCTGCTGTCAAAACAGGGCTGTGCAGAAGACTGGGTGGGGGATTCAGAGTCAGCTGCACCGTGATCTGAAATGGGGCTGGGGGATGACACAGAGACAACTGACGCTGGTTGGGCCCAGGTATCACAGAATGGGTTTGTCTGACCCCAAGAAGATGTGGGAGGGTTGCTAGCGAAGAGGCCAGACTGATTAAGGTTGTCTAACCGTTCTTCCTCATTAAAGTCTTCCTCATAATTACCACCACTTTCTGTCTTTCCTTCACTGTGCATCTCAACATCCTCGTCCTCCTCATCATGCTCCTGCTGTTGAAAGACCTTGTGGTGCTCCTCAAGTCTCTCTGAGCTGAGGTCCATATCGTCCACGCGTTCATCCTCTTCATCTTCGTCTTCTTCATTTGCAATAGTCTCTACGTTGGGAGAGCCTGTCAGGTTAGCATCCCCCTCTGACCCCCTCAGGCTGGAGTCCACCAGGGCATCTGAGCTCTGGGTGCCCTCTAAGATGGCGGTGTGCTGGGTGCTGCTCAGGTCTGAGACACCGTGTTGACGACTACTGGTGCAGCTGCTCATGTCCTCAGAGTCCATGCCAGACAGAAGATCGTCACCATGCCAACCAGAGGAGCCCCCGAAAGCTGAAGACCTGACTTGGATCTCCTCTGAGGGCTGTGAGGAGCTCAGGTCCATGATCATAGATGAGGGCTGGTGTCCGAATCTCCTCTGCTCCTCATCTTCATCCTCCTCATCTTCATCATCATCCTCATTGATCTCTTCATCTGCTTTTTCCACTGCCTCCTCTTTCTCGTGAGGAGAGAGTAGGCCTCCTGAGGCAAACGTATCAAAGTGAGAGGATGTCAATGTGTGGGGTTCTGGCATCATACTAAACGTGGCAGCAGATGGAGCAGTGGACGATATGAACATATTCTCCTTCTCCTCTGGCTCCTCCTCCTCCTCATCATCATCTTGTTCTTTCTCCTTTGCTTCTTCCACTTCTGAGTGCTCTTTCTGGAAGTTCACCATGTCAGCCCGGAAGTCCAGGAGAGATGCTGCATTTGGTGCTTCCCTGGCAGGAGACACAGGTCCTGTTGGTGAACAAGGAGGAGACATGACAGTGGTCCCTAGTGAAGGAACTGATTTGTGAGTGGTCTCTTCAAACTTGAAAAGGTCATGGGCTGGTTCAGACCCACTTTTGCCAGATGGCTGTAGGTCACATGGTTCGGGTGTGGGCTCTCTGATTGGTTCGGGTGTGGGCTCTCTGATTGGTTCGGGTGTGGGTTCTCTGATTGGTTCTGGAGTGGGCTCTCTGATTGGTTCTGGTGTTGGTTGTTTAACTGGAGTTTGTTCTGGCTGGTGGGACAGGACCTCTGCAGGAGATGTCTGCTCCTCTGGTTTAGCAATGACAGCTGCTGCAGTAGCTACAGCTGCAGTAGCTACAGCTGCAGCAGCGGCTACACCTGCGACCACATCTTTCTCAGTTTCAGTAATTTTGGGGCCACGCTTCACTGGAGTTGGGGTACTGCTCCCAACTGTTTTCTTGGGGCTGGTGGTCTTGGGGGCAGCGGTTTTTGTGGTTTTGGGTGCATCCTTGGAAGCAGTGGCCTTACTTTCTGGTTTGGAGCGGTTTGGTGTCTTTGTGTCTGCAGCCTTATTGGGAGTGGGCTTTTTGGAGGCAGTGTCTGATTTAGTAGTTGATTTTGGTGTATCCAGTTTAGCTGACTTTGTTGCAGGAGTAGTGCGGTTAGCATCAACAGGCTTTTTGGCTGCTGGAGTGCTTGGTTTGGTAACATCTAAAAGAGAAAATAGAACAAAAAAAATGCATTTTAGAAATCACAGCGTACTGTATATTTTTCTGGGGGTCTCTACATGGATAATTATGCAGGGATCATAAAGTGAATTTCAATACCTTTTAAAGACTTTTTTAAAATTAAAACTAGATTCACAATATACCTTTTACTAATAAACAGTTGTATTTTGTGACTAAATATCTCCCCCCTCACAACAGGTCAAAAATATGCATGCAGGGCAGATTTCACTGAGGGGAGTGAGCTGCTGTGAAACTTGTGCCCACGCGCAGACATCTGACTCGATAGTAGTTATATCAATAAAACAAACAAGGGCACCGTATTTTGACATTATCCAAGACTAATTACACTAGTTCCAGGCAAATTCAAGACCCCGCAGATACCCTGCATTAATCTGCTTCCTTTAAGCTTAATCAGTGTTGTGTCTGCTTCATTTCACTACATCCAAAAATGTTCTACTTGGAGTTCCCCAAGGTCCTCTGCTTGGCCCCTATAACTTTTTTTCTACTATAATATATCTAACCCAATGACAATATGGCCTTTCCAAATAATCTATAGGCTATTTAAATAGACACACAGCATACATACCTTTCTTCGCAGGCGTAGTGGTTTTCGGTGTTTGTGATGCCGGAGCTTTGCCACCAGAGGGGGTACTGGGTTTGGAGGTAGCCGGCTTGGATGCAGAGGTTTTAGGGGTGGCGGGTTTGGGTGCAGCTGTTGAGCTCTTGGTTGTGCTGCTGCTGGGTGGACGAGCAGCCGGTGTGCCAGGTGTCCTTAAGAAACATGACAAAGAAAAAGAAAATTAGTTGCCGTGAGCTGCTTTATCCCTAAAGCCCGAGACGAGGTGGCTTAATTGCCTATTGTCTTTTAAATTATGTAAAACTGCCAACCTCTGGGGCCTTATTACCATCTCTATCGTAAAGAAAGGCTTAATTATTTGGGGAATGGATGAGATTAAAGTTAACTGGAGGCTGTTTAAACTTTAATGTCACCATATGCTAGTCAGCTAATGATTCAAAAAGTGGTGAGTACATTGCAACATTCTTAACATGACCAAGCAAATTATAACTACTACGCTACACCCTCCTTTGCTTTGCTGTATCCAACACAGCCCAAGTCCCCTGAGGTGTCTCAAAGTGAAGCTACATGGGAGGTGAATCACAGCCTGTCCTAGATGCATGTCCCTAGTCAGCCCACTTGTCCCCTGTGGATTCACTAAAGCCCCCTTGAGAGGCAATGACACATGGGGCATTTTGCATCTATTTGCCCCTGTCCTGCAAGTTCCTACACCAAAGAAGCACTATTTTGTCACATGTCTGAGCAATGTAACCTACATTGAATCATCCTGACTTGGCGGGCAATCTCCGGGGGCTATGCTATACGAACTGCTTCTAAATAAAGGATCGCGTTTGTGCCGGCAAAACGAGAGCAAGGCAGCGGAGGGAGACGGGGAGAGAATGAGGCTAGCTGGAACCTTGTTAATCTTTTATACAGAAAGGAGAACAAAAATAACTTGTTCAAATTCCCCTGTTGAAACTATAGGCTGCACACTCATTGTGTAGGGCCAATAAGGTGCAGTGTGCTATCACCAACCTGACGGATCTATGAATATTATAACAATAAATAACATTAAAGCCCTGCAGTAGAATCCACTGTAGGAGCAGTTTCAATGTACTGCTAACCTTGATGTTAATAGGCTAATCAAAGGCGTGTGCAGCTGATATTAAGTAGCACATTAATAGCCCTCTAGCCATACAAAACCACTGAAAGTTAATCCATAGTGAATACATTTATGGAGTTTGAGGAACACTAGGTAAATGTAATAAACATTGGATAGGTAATAGGCCAATATATAAAGTGTACAAAATGTAAAAATAGAATGTGGGGAATTATAGCACAAATAGACCATTAGATCTTTCCTGGAGGATTTAAGTCAGAAAGTGAGTAAGATGTTAAGACTTTAAGCCAGGAATAGTTAAGTAGGATGTCTCCGAGATCGACTGTAGTGTTCGAATTAGGCTTGATCTGAAAGTCAAGTATAAAATGAAGAATCTCTCTTTTGAATTGTCTACCAACTAACATCCACATTTATGTATTCTTTATAGTAAATGTGTCACTAGAATAAACTGCAAATTAAGGTTAAAGTAAATGTTGGAGACAAAACCCAGAAATCTACTGGAGCTGAAAATGTGTGTGACTGTGGCAGTTAGTGACTACAGCCGCACTCATGCATACAGCAAATAGTTGTGCTCAGCTGCCTTCGGATCTCTGATAAACAGTCTATTTTTCAGCTACACTTGTCACACTGTCAGACCATGTAAGACACAATGTCTGCTGGTGCTGCTTTGTTACAACAAGACTTAGACTATGATTTGAATAATTAGATGCGCAATGAAAAAAGGGGACATGAGTAAGCAGGAGCTAAGCACGCAGGCAGACTGGCATGTTCCCTGCAGCCAAGGTGGCAGAAGAAGAGCAGCTAATTAACAAAGCTGCTGAGTTAATTAAGCACCAGAAATATGTGGGCTGTTGTCATCCTGCTGAGTGTATCGCTTAGATGGAAAAGCCCCCATTAGTGAGAGCAAAATGAGCAATGCTTTCACTCTAAACAGATTCAGTAGTTTTTTTTCCTAATCCCATTGGTCTATGTCTTACTACGGGGCAGCACAGACGACTATGATATATGGCCCACTTCTATATCTTTTCTTTACTCCCTCTGACTCGCTGCCACTTAATCCATTTGATAATTAGCTCCACCACTGCATGGCTCAGAAATCACAAGAGGAGGAGGAGGACTGCATCCCTCCATCGCTGGCCACACCCAGAGCAGGCAGAAGGATTTACGGCCCGCCCAGCCTGTACCCGGTCTGAGTACTGCACACGCCAGCCTACGACCATTACATCAGCGGCAATTTGTTAGATCATGAGACTGCCCAAATTCAATCTAGTGCAATAAAAATTTATCATCCCAGTGGGACCATCAATGAGATCAGAGCATGACTAATGTGAGAACATGGGTGTTGGAGGGAAGACAGGGTGATGGAAAACCACCTGATAGCTGAGCTGTAATGCCATGCTGTCTCTTTTAATGGCACAGGTTATGTTTCGAAGTGAAAAAGATAAATTATTTTTTACTTTCAACTTAGTGGTATTTTTACATAATTTTTTCTTAGAATTAGTTAAATTATTTTGCTTTCTTTCTACAATTTTTTTTATAAATCATTTAATAATTGGATATCAAAAAGTGTAAAAAATTATTTCTTTTTACATACTTTGAAACTGGTGAAGCTAAAATTGTGCCACTTGAGAACTTCTGGATAGAGCATATTCACATTTTATTATAGAGTTTTTCAGCTTAAATCCAAAATAATATATATATTTTTACAGTTTTGGTTTAATTACTTCTCTGCGAGGGTTGATATGTTCTCTCAGTAAATCACGTTAGTCATGTTTTAGTGTCTGTATACTACTGAAGTCAACAATTATAATAGCAGTGGTCTTATGAATTAATGAAAAAATACTAGTCAACTAGAATCTAAAATCATATTATAGTTTTACCATACCACCTGCCAAAACTAGATGAACAAAGTACAGTTTTATACGTTTTATAGATAGAAGTAACCTTATCTAAATGTACAACTAGTCAAACAACATCATTTGTTCATTGCCTCTGCTCTAACCACCACGATCTTTATCAAACCAGTTCAACCCAGACCTCACAGTACATATATTTGCATGTGATGTAGCTCTGTGGGACATGACTTATTCATGCGTGTAGCCTGCGTACTCCGCTGGCACCGTTTGTGTTTGAGTTCAGTGTGCTGCATCCACAGACAGCCGGGCAGGAGGATGCGGATCACTGGCACGTGTTGTACCAAGTCTCCCATCCCCCACTTTACCTCCACCTCCTGAAGAGCGATACAGCAAATCTACACATGGTATGCATTCTGATTACAAGAACGAAATGTAACATGCAGCTATACTTTCTATTCGGCATACCAGTTTTCTGTTATCAACGCATAACTGAAGACAAATCGTTTCTGCTGCTGCACAAGAATCTGCCAGATTGGTGCATATCAATGTGCACACAGGCCTAAGCATGAAACAGCATCAAGTCCTTTCTATATCCTGTAGTGAGATATACAATCACAAGCTGCAGCAGAAAGACTGTAAAACCCAACATGATTCAGAAAGCAATGGCGGAACAAGATTGACCGACCGCTGCCTTTGAGTTATGAGTCAGCTGACCTTTAGCAGTGAGCAGTGTCCACCAGGTTAAAAATAGTGGATGCAATGATGTTTCTCATTTATTATGGGGAAGGGGTTCTTAAATAGTTATTGTAAATATACATTTTACTAGTCGGTACTGGATTTGAGCTTTTTACTTTGAGTAGAAACTAAAATATTTCCTCCCTGGTAGTATCTACGGCTACCTGACTAAACTACTAAGTATCACAATAAGAAATAAGGATGCTCAAAAATCAGGCAATTTGATATTCAGGATATATGGTCAATTAATACGCAAGTGAATGATTTTAAATAACCAACTTCACGAACCAACCAAGGGACCATCCAGATTACAGCTATGATTTTTTTATATCACTATAATTAATACTGTCAAAAAACTGGGCAAACCATTAGTGGTGAAAATGCAGAGTCCTGGAACATTTTCTGAGTTTGTAAGCTCACAAATCAAGTATTCAGCTGCTGCAGAACTTTAGCTTAAGCCCACGACTCAAACTCTAGCTTCTCCAAAAAGTCCATGTTAAAAGACCTTGACAAAATATTATGAAAGTTAAACCTATGATTGTATTATAATCTTATAGAGGTGAATATTGTCATTTTAGGAAAAGTGGTATGACAAGATTGCAGTGTGTTTGTATGAATGCTCACTAAGCACTGAGTCACAATAAAACGCTCCTGGCAGCAACAGCTATAAACCTAATTTAATTTACCTAAATCCTGCAGCTGAATGAGAGAAGCTAAACATTGGTCTAAATTAGATTTCACTTAACAACATCAATTTTCTCTGCACTTTATTTGCCCAACTTCAACATGTCGCAGATGGACCTACATCAATTGGGTTTTGGAGCAGTTAAATGAAAACTCCATTTGGTGTCTGTGAAAGCAACAGGAGAAGGTGGGTGTGTCTAATGCATCGGGTAATGTGCTTGTGGAGCCTGTAGCCTTCTGCTGATATCTCTGGGTGACTAAGAAAATGGATCAAATTTAATTAAAGCAGAAATGTATGGCCCTGTCACTGCACATGACATACATAAGACCTGACATGAATGTACATAATAAGTATGTCTCCTGTCAGACTTATAGCTTTTAGGCATTGGTATATAGGTCTGCTGCAGCTAAATTTAGGCTAACAACTTCAGGATGACTTTAGTTTTTGGCTAGTAGTTTACCAAAGTAAACACAATTGTCAACTAGCAGCATCTTGCTTCACAGTTTGTGAACAAAACTGAACATTTAAGATTAAATTTAATTAGTCCCATCTAGTGGGTTCAGGAGTAAATGCTATAATAATTGAGACACAAACCCCTTATTAGTCTGGTATAAAATATAATATCACAATTTTATTAAGACAAGATTTAGATTTGAGTTAACTTTGTATTTTTGACAACTGCTCTTTGTCTTCATAAAAGCTTTTTAATATCCGTTCCAATGTTCATCCTAATACTTAATTTACTCTATTCTTTTTTTATTGCTCTATGCACAATCCTTCAAAATAATAATTGCCCCCTTGTCTGTATTGTAAGCATTTAAGAAAAGCAAAATAAAGGTTGCCTAACGATGGTTGTGTCTTTTTAGTACCTCCAACATTGGCCTTGTGTAAGACTTTAATGAGCAGTGTGCACACCAGCCATTGTTTAAAGCTGTAATCTGAGTATAATCTCCACTGTGCAACTGCTCCCGGTGGCAGGTGTAGAGCAGTGACGGGTGTGTGGGAGGAGCCGTGTTTTTGGTAACCAGGAAATCAAAATCTGTTTGTCATTAGCTTCTTTGTCCAAATGTTATCGAAATTTACTTAGTGCTTGTTTTGCTTGAAGCCTAAAGTCTCTGAATTATTATCTATTTAGTCATTTTCAGGCACATTGTCACTCTCCTCTTAAAATAGAACCTTTCTTCATTAGTTTTATTTCCATAATGTTTTACCATTTAAACCACAAACAAGTCTGCTTTCTCAAAATAAGAAGTACTGCTACATTTTAATTTTGTGAAATATGCAAAATAGTAACGATAAAGCAGTCTGCAATCATCGGAATATAGATATTTGACATTATTTTACAGTAATTATAATTCAAGGGCTTTTTTATTATGGTTACATATATTTTACAATGCATGCATAGACACTAAAAACTGCATGGTCATGTAACACATCATCTCCACCATGTTTGCAGACCATTATGTAAGAAGGGACTATTGCTTTTATAAACAAACAAGAATCTCTTTGAACAACACCAGAGGGTCTATCTCCATCTGATCATTATCTCAAACAAAAGCCTGTTCTGTTTATGTGCCATAAGCTCACCTCAAGACCTGACTCCATGAGAACAGTGTGACTCTGAGAAACAAAAAAAATACTTAATTGGAAACTCAAAATATCCACAATATCAGTAACATTTTTGACAAATATTCCTATCATTACAGTGCTTCCCAAAAACTTGCTCTACTCATTTTGTTGTATAATGACTTGCTATGGTAAAACACTGTAAGGCATTGCTTTTGGCTGGTGGCTGGCCTACTTCTGCCATAGCCCTATAAATCTCTATCTTATGTCTTATGTACCTGCAGGGTCTACTTTGAACATGAAGACAGTCTGCTGTTCAGACTAACTGCTGTGCACTATTTTAGTTTGAAGTGTGGCCTTTTCCTATATTTGAGGTGTTATAGTGTGGTTTTACACAGAAATTACAAAAAAATCTAAAGGTGCAGTGAGTAGTAGTCTTTGGCAACATCTACTGTAGCGAGAAGGTTAGTATAATTTTGACTCAACTTTCAGTAGCTTAGTAGGAACATGCAGTTTACCCAAAACAAGCACTGTAAAATGTAGTAGAGTAGAGCATTGAGTTAACAGTGTTGTGGATTGGCCGATATTCACCAATATCAATGCAGAAACTTCAACTTTTCTTCTTCTTTTATTGAATGCTTCTTTGTATTTTCACTTATAACTTATTGGAAGAATGTTGCAAAACCTAGAAACCAATAATAATTATAATTTGGGAGTTTTTAGTGCAATGTAATGTAATTTGCAATGCTATTTATCTGATTATAGTATAATAAATTAGATTGGCTCCAGTATCGGCCTCATTCATCAATCCACTGATCCAACTGCAGGGCCTGGGTTGGCACTGATATCCCATACAAGCATTGGTGCATCACTAGTTCACAGTAAGAAAATAGAGCAAGAACTGTTCTATGCACATGCAGTTTCAGTTAGTGGTTACTTATGCTTAGAAATAAAGCATTACAAATTATTTTTAAAAGTATACTTTGCGAAGTATACTATTATATATAAATAAACAGTTGTGGTACTATCACTTTTCGAATCATAATAAGCACATAATCTATATATCTCTGTTTTTTTCCTTCACTGTATTCCCTTCCATTCATCTGTATACACACTACACTTAAATATATGTGAAGAAGAGGATATGTTATCTACAAACACACAGAAACCTCTTTTAGAAGTGTTTCCTCACGTCCAAAGTGCAGTGTGCAAAGTGTGTGTGCTCATTTCTACACGACTGTCACACCCACCTGGTTGTCTTGGAAACAGGAGGCTTGGGAGAGGCCGTGGTGCTGGGCCTGGCTGTAGCAGAAGTAGCTGGTTTGGGGGCTAAAGGACACAGGAGAGTTCAAATGAAAATGATGTGCATTATTAGCCTCTTAGATGATCATTTATGCATAAAAACTGAAATTATACACAGATATTTGGGTCAACACATTTTTCTATATAGTCTGTGATGGGGATCTAGGCCAACTGCATTTGTAGATTAGTAGCATTCACTCCAGCATGTCTAATATGTGTGCTAAATTCATCCTACATGCATCTATCTTGCGTTAGAATGAACACTGCTCTTTATAATTGGAGCTGTGAAAAATGTTCATGCTACACTGACTGCATGTGTGTGTTTCCCAGACAGCCTACTTCCGAAGTTATGATAATTATTAGGGCTGCGAATTGGGAATTTCTTATTATCAGTAATGGCCAAAGCTACTCTCTGAAACATGGGTTTAGCTCCATTGGTAGTTTTCAGTGTAGAGGTGAGGAAAATAAAACAGTTCTAACATCATAATGGACTGGAGTAATCTAAATTCAACTATCCAGTACATACAACATTAATGTAAATTGTCCACAAAAAGTCTATAGGCAATCCAAAACCGTGCTTCAGGAAGGGCATCCAGTGCATGCCAAATAATTGAGCAAATCACTAGACTAGATTTGGAGGCAGATGCTTGTTTACGATGACACCAAAAAATAAAAAATGAAAACATATACAAAAATAGAATTTAGATTTGGATAATAATTGGCTTATAGGATAATATTGCCAACTGAAATAAATAATGTAAAGGACTATAGGATGACACCTCCTTGATTATTGTGATGACTCTGACATTATGGTAGTACTGAAATTCCTATTTACATTTTTTAGCTCCTAAAAAAATCAGCTTAATGTTAATGAATATACATATTTTCACATTTATGTTGACCTTTGAACAAACCTGCGGGCTTCTTAGGTGCAGCTGTAGTGGAACTAGTTTTGACTCCATTAGCCGTAGTAGTAGGTGTCTTCTTGACTGCTGTCGTCTTTGCCCCATTGGTGACGGGTGTAGCTGAGGGGGTCCTCCTCTCTGCTGGTTTGGGGGTGGTCCTGGTCGTCGGGGTGGTCCCTGTAGGCTTTTTGGACGCTGCTGTCAGAGGAGTGGTCTTTTTATCGGAGGCGGGAGTGCTTTTCTTAGGCACGCCGTTGGTTTGGGGCTTGGAAACTCCATTGCTGATCCGACTCGGGGTTGACTTGGTAGTAGTGGTGGTCTTAGTCGGGGTGGTCCCTGGTTTCGTCTTGGTCTTATTAGGCGTCTTGGATTTGGGGTCGCCTGAAGGCTTCGTTTTGGCAGCTGGGGTTGCCTTAGCTGCTTCCACATTAGCTGTATCCCCTTGAGACTGCTGGACGCTCTCCCCTTCCGCTGGACTAGCCGCCTGGTTGGCCTCCTGTCCCGGGGCTGGCACTCCCTCGTTGGCCGGATCGGCTTCTAACATTTCCATTGGCTCCAGCGCTGCCGTGGCAACTCCATCCGGCTTCATGTCCCCGTTAGTGGTAGTCCGACTGGGCCGTGCTGGGCTGGTACTTCAAAGCAGGAGCCACGGGGCAGTTAGATAGAGTCAGTGAGGTCTGGTCTGGGGAGACATAAGAGAGTGTATGGTACAGGTTGTTAGCAGCAAGACCAGACATGAAAAGCTTGTCTTCGCTTCTATCGGCAGAAGGAAAAGCAGGAATGTTGTTTCCTCTGATAATAACAGAGCTTTTAGAGTCAGACACTCAAAATTCAGACATGTGGAGGGGAAATGTCAGAAGACTAGGGAGATATATTTACTACAGTCAAGCTACACTATTTGTTAGAATGGAAGGCCTGCAACTAACAATTATTTTATTTGTTTGGGGGTTTTTTTTCAATGTTTTATTAACTGAATAATATTTAGATAGCAAAGAGTGCCTAAATATAGTACAAAATTTGATCCAGGTGAAGCTAAAACTTTACCACCAGAGGACTTTTGGATAAAGCATTTTTACAGACAAAGAAGGAAATGC